>JACXGM010022868.1:0-16489 GCA_016801145.1 Umbra pygmaea | reverse complement strand
AAGAGGGAGGCAAACCTGAACACTAACATGGGACATACACACAGGGCAGTACACCTAAGGACACATGAGGTAATAATCTAACTAACAAAACCACCGTATAAATACTGAAAGGAACCAAGGAGACAAAACAGAAGAGACAACGCGAAAGGGAGTCCATTAACGGCTCTGCATCGCAGCCCTCCCTGGGCTGGATGTGACACTCTCCATCCTGTTCCCCCCTCCTCTTTGTACTGACAAACATAAACATGCAAACAATTGTACATAACTATTATAACTCTACAAATCAGTGCATTTAGGCATGTAGACATGATCAAGAAGATCTCTGAAGTTCAAACCAAGCGTCAGAATAGGAATGAAAGATAATTTAAGTGACTTTGAACGTGGCATTGTTGTTTTTGCCAGATGGGCTGGTTTGATTATTTCAGAAAATGCTGATATATTTGGATTTTCCTGCACAACCCTCTCTATGGTTTAAAGAGAATGGTACAAAAAAGAGAAAATATCCAGTGAGCGGCAGTTCTCTAGGCAAAAATGACTTGTTGATGGCAGAGGTCAGAGGAGGTGGCCAGACTGCTTCGAGCGATAGAAGTGCAACAGTTGCTCAAATCACCACTTGTTACAAGGATAACAAAGGAGTGGCTACAAGACAACTCTGTGAATGTCCTTGTGTGGCCCAGCCAGAGCCCAGACTTGAACCCGAGTGATTATCTCTGGAGAGAAAACTGTGCAACTGAGTGTTATATGATTAAGAGGGATTTTGAATAAAATAAATTCCAAAGTATTGGCACCTTTCATAAGCCAAGTCAATGTAAAAAATGTACACAAACAATGTGTCATTCAACTTAAACAAGATTATAATACTTAAGAATCTCTCAAAAACCAAAAAAAATGTCAGTGAGTAATATATGATTTTCTGAACAAAAGTTTTACGACTTTATGAAGATTATTCGATAAAATAGATTTTAGTATCATAAGTATCACTTACATTTTGATGTATTTATTGTAAAATAAAGTGCATGCAGTACTTTTTGGCACATTTATTGAAGAACAATAAAAAATGATTAATAAAAAAATAAAAGGCACTAGGAACACAAAGAAATAGCAAAATTACAATATCAGTTTAAGTGTAACTAACTGTACTGGCAAAATATTGGTCCTTCAATGTATATTTAAAATGATCCTTAAACATACTTGAACTGTGCAAATTTAAAAAAACATTAGGCATACTGTCCTAGCAGTATACAGTACGTGGTGTTCCACAACATTTTAAGTCACACACCCCCCTTTTACATTATAATTGTCTGATTCACAAAACTAACTGGAGAGAAAAGGAGACGTGCAGATGGACTGCATCCCTGTGTATGTGTTGTGTGTGTGCGTGTTGGAGAAATGAGGGAACATGATTTTCTGGTATTTTGCCAAATGCTGTAATACAACTTTTATAATAAATCCTTTTGTAACATGTCTGAAGAATTGTCGAATTACAACTATGTTAGGATTAGAGTATTTTTTGTGGTTTCCGGTTTAAGCATTTTTTGTGGTTCCCGAGTGGTCGCACGTGGACGAGGCTCCTGCATATTAGCTAACTTTTCTTACTTTTTACATAACATTCTAAACTCTATCATTGCACATTTTAATTACTAGTTTTTAAGTTACCTTTCCTTCCAAATGCTGCATGTTTCAGGGGATAACGACCCATTGCAGCAGTCCCGTCTGTTACGACTGACCCCGATTATTATGGTGCCGATTCTGGCCTGGCACCTGCATCCAGAGAACCTCATCTGATTACACTGGCAAAGCTGGAGTCCCATCTCCAGTCCCATCTGAAGGCCTTCCGTGGAGCTGCTGACTATTATGCTTGCATATTTGTGGGATTCGAGCATGACCTATCCTACTACAGGGACTGGGTTATACGCCTGGACAGGCAGTCCCCTTTTTGAAAAGCAAAAGCCATCGGCTGGTGGAGAAGGCTAACGACATTGAATCCTGTTCGAGATGCTGCAATCTGCGGTTGGATTTCTAGCTGGGTTCTTCGCAAATATCCTCCCATCTGTCTTTCAGTCACCTCTGAAGCTAGACCAGGCTCACTGCATTGGCAGGCATTGTCATAACTTACTGGGACACTTGTTTCAACAAGCACTCCACCAACAAAACTAAATCTGCCTTGGAGCAGGAAATTAGTGTTGTACTCATGGAGGAGTGGTGGGGTGAGGTGATAGAATTAGTTCAACTACAGCCCGTGCTCGTCTTGTACTTATACAGTTTAAGTCTGTTCATAGAGTTCACTTCTCCAAGTCCAGACTTTCTTAAACTTACCCTACAGTGATTGCTATTTGTGACAGATGCCTTAACTCCCTGTGTCACCTTTATCATGTTTTTCTATGCCTTAAGCTAAGAGAATACTGGGACTCTATCTTCTAGGTCCTACCTAAAGTACTTCAAATTCACCTGCTCTTCTGTCTCCTAATAGCTTTTTTTGGTGTTCTGGAAGACTTAATCTCATTTACTACACTATTGGCTCGATGCTATATTCTACTTCAATGGAAGTCTGGTGGTGTAATCAATCAAATTAGCCTGTCACTGGAAAAACAGCATTACTATATCCGTACACATATATATTTAGTTGCCGTTGTTTACCTTTTCACTCACCCCACACTAGCATAGTACATTGTGAGATGTGCGCTCCACTTGTAAAATAAAAGAAATAGTCAGCAACACATTGGCAAGAGCTTTTCCCATTGGCAAGAGAATTTCCCTGATTTACGATTACCCCAGTTATGGAATTTCACCACCACGACATGATCATGAGTATTTTCCATTGCTATTAGTACTGGCATCATCTATCGTCCCATCTCTGAACTGGACTGTAGTGATCAGTGTTGGGGATTTACTTTACTTAGTTACTTCTCCAACATGTAACTACATTACATTACTGCATTACTCTTTATTGAAAGTAACTAATTCAACTACTTTAAGTTACTTAAAAAAATGCTTTTTACATATGCTTTTTTGTGTGTCTAGGTTTAGTATCATACAATAATCATTGGACAAAAGTATACATTTATTAACCTTCCCAAGTTATTAAACAATTTGAATCTAGATAGTGATTGCCTGAATCACTAGATAGTGATTGCCTGATCATGTCGAGTGTAGACTTGTGGTAACTACTGTCTCTGTGCATGATTCAATTGACCAATATAATCAGTCTATTTCTGATTAATGTGTGAGTGCTTGTATGTAAAACCAATTTCATCTCAATCTCTGAGTATATAACAAAATTTAAGTCAGTAAGGAAATACAGATAAAATAAATGATTAATAAAAATAAATTTGAGTTACATAGAACATGCAATGCAATTTGACTCCTAGTAATGCTACTGTAGACAGTGTCTAGAGGCTGTAATTTCTGCTAAAGGAGGCTCAACTAAATATTGATGTGAAATCTATGTTGGGGTGCCCGAATGTATCACCATTTTCATTCATATTGCACATTTTCTGTTATTCCAATGAACCTCATTTCACTAACAAAATATTACTGTGTCCTTCAGTTATTTGATAGATCAAAATGAAATTGCTGATCCAAACACCCAATTATTTATAAATGAAAATCATGGAAATTGTCAGGGGTGCCTAAACTTTTGCATACTACTGTATAAGAATGAAGTGTTCACAACAGCTTGAATGGTCATTTTCCTCTTTTGCCCGGAGAACACGACAGCTGTTGTCCAAAAACTATTTGAAATGTTGACATATCAGTAAAATCACGATTCCACTGTGCTACTGTGTATCTCAGATGAGACCGATCCCAGAGAATTTGGCGGTGCTTCTGGACAGTGTTGATGTATGGCTTCTGCTTTGCATAGTAAAGCCTTAACTTGCATCTGTGTATACAGCAGCAAATAGTGTTGACTGAAAAAGGTTTACCACATTATTCCCGAGCCCATATCAGAATAAACATTACAGACTTATGACAGTTTTAAAGACAGTGAGGTCTGAGGGATCAGATAATTAAGAAGTGGTTTTTGGCCTTGCCCCTTACACACCGAGATTTGACCGGATTCCTTGACTCTTTTAATTATATTGTGCACTGTAGAAGGTGAAATCACCAAAATCCTACCTATTTGTTTTTGGGGAATGTTGTTTTTAAAGTTTTGATTTATTTGCTGACGCATCTGTTGGCAAATTGGCGAGCCTCGACCCATCCTTGCTCTTGAAGTACTAGGCCTTTCTTGCAGGCTCCTTCATTACAAGATTGCTTCACCTGTTTCAAATCACCTTCTTATTTCAACTTTTCACATTGCTAATAGTCCTTAATTGCCCCTGTCCCAACTTTTTTGAAATGTGTTACATTTTCCAATTTCAAAATAAACCTTCAAAAGAACTATGCACTTGATTAGGTAAAACATGAAATACCTTGCTTTATATTTTTTTGCTTAAATACAAGGCAATGTATATTTACAAATCACCCCTCTTTTTTTCCATACTGTCCCAACTTCTTTGGAATTGGGGTTGTTGAAAAAAAATTGTATTATCGAAGCAAAGAAAGGAAATTGTACAGGGCACTATTCTGTCAGTGCGTAGTTATGGTGATGTACTATATATGCATGGGTGTTACACACTTCTGTTGGCTGGGACTCCCTGAATTTTAGAAGGTCTCGACACTGGTCAATGTTTGTTTATAAGCTATATTACAGAAACTTCCTGACTCTTAATTTAGAGATTGTTTTCAAACAGTATGTTTATGAAAGAACGTTCATAATACAGTATTCTGAAATGTTTGGACTATTGGCCTGACTATGTTAAGTGGCATTTTCATGTGTTTATGTATTTTTTTATTTGTATAATAAATGCACCATGTGCAAAACCAAAGAGATTGGACATGTGTGTAAACCTCATTCTGTTACTTGAGGGAAACAGGAGCAGGTGAAAGTAACAACTACTGTAGTTATTATTATTATTATTATTATACTGTAGTTATAATTATTATTATTATTATTATACTGTAGTTATTATTATTATTATTATTATTTCGATAAACCAAAGAGATTTGACATGTATACGACCTCATTCTGTTACTTTAGGGAAACAGGAACAGGTGAAAGTCATAAATACTGTAGACTTCCTGGAGACTGAGACCTACTAAAAAGTATAACATTTCATAACAGATACCACTTTGTCTGGTATTATTATAATTACTCTTTAAGGGTTTCAATACTTTTGAAACATATGTTTTCCAGAAAGACTCATACTGCTCAATAACATGCATTGTTTTATTACTGTGTTAAAATTAAAGTACACAATTGTTTTACTATAATGATGGTATAGTATAGGGTGGGGAAGGCCTGGTAGTTTCCATACTATATATTTTTCTTCATATCTTATCATTTCACTTTTGTGTAGTTTGGCTATGAACTATATGTTCTGGTTCAATTTGACATAAACTGTTCAACAGTTACAGTCAAATGTGTGCTGCATGTACAATAAATGTTCAAAATCCTTGGTTATTTATTGTTTGACAAATCTTCGGATCAGTGTTGGTTTTAACTGGGTTGTGTGGTTTACATTTAATTTGTACAGTAGAAGACTACTCATATAATTAGAATAAAGTATATTATGAATTAATTATAGCTCTTGCAACTGGTCAGTGAATTTTTTAAATTGGTCAGCAGTAAAAGTGCTGCTTGAAAACTCCAGTGGCAGCTTCCTACTTCAGTTAAGACTGGCCGAGGCAGTAGTCAAGCTGCTTGAATTGATAGTGGAAGATCATTATGAAGTTGTTTCGGGTGTTACTTCTCAAAGCACGTTTCTTGAGCCCTTTCTGGAATGTACTTCAGCCCGAGCTAAGGTGCTGTCAGTCTGGAGTTGGGGGCGGGGAGGCGGGGCGGGTGTTCATGAATGATAAAAGTATCTGACAGCATCACACTGGGAGTTAGGGAAAAGTTCAATCTGTAGGTTAAGGCCATAGAAATAGAATGGATAGAAAGGCCATTGAGCTGCTTGGCGTGGTCATTTCGAATAGTACACAACAAAATGGCGATTGTTGTTACTCGTCACGGTGACAACATGTGAATCGGTTTAATGCAGAAGTAGATCGCTAGATTTTTGCAATGGAATGGTACACGTAAAAATGGCTGCCGCTCTGACCATTCCGGCATTTCTAATCATTCCATTTCTATGGTTAAGTCAAACTCTGTACACACACAACCTTTGTCAAGGTAAACAGACCATGCTTGGCAGGATAGGCCACTATCTGTAAGATGGAATAGGAAAAAGTTTATAGATAATAGGCCTGAGCTGCAAATGACTGTTTCAATGAATTTCAAGAAATTCACTTCCCCAGAGTGTAGGCTATCAATACAAATAATTTCCCAGTGCAAATGAGAACCAACATTTTGTTTAAAAAGCAAATGTTTATCTTAGGAAAAGCACTTGTGCCTTTTGAATATTTTTGTATTATGCTTATCATTATTACTTTGTCCCCATCTGGGTAAAGAAGTGGACAAAATCAAGTGTGACTTGTGCAGTCAGTGTGACAGAGGTAATTTTGGCGGCTACAAACTCTAATGAGTTCACTTTGTTTGTTGACCACTGCAAGCATAGGCACTAATATCTCCTGATAGCTTTTTTGCTCACTTTGTTGCATTTTCTCATTAAAGCGAGCAAAGAACACTAACAATCTAATTCCTATAACATTGAAGTTGGTAATTTAGAATTGGTAATTTCATAATGTAGGCACATGAACCATGAAGATATTGATATATTAAAAATGGTCTTGTGTTATATTTGTGATGACTGGACGAAAGGACCTCAACTTATTCTGGAAATAGTATGAAACTGTATGTACATTTACTTTGTAGATGCTGGGGACCAATGTAAAACCACAGATAGCCAACACATTTTTGAGAAAATAATAAACATATAACTAATCGGTCCAATGATCAATGTTTCAAAGTTATTTTACAACTACATGATGAATATAGTACTTTACTGTATACCCAATCTGTGATGATTGTAAAAAAACATTATGATGATCTGATTTTGATATTGTTTGTATTTCAGGTGGATCGATTAACGTCACTGAGATTCGACCTGTGGAATACTATAAAGAACTCCAAAATATTGCAGCATACATTTTTTTGTAAATATAGATTTCCTCTATTGGAGACTATACTATGAATCCTATGAAAGGCTTCCAGTACAAGCACAGGGTAACGCAGGACATCTGGAGGAGAAAAGATGAATGGCCTCTACTAAATGATGGCTCAATAGGGGTGAACTTTATTTTGAAAAGCCCAGAAATCAAGATATTAGACCTTGGGATGTATTTTTATTCTCTAACATTGTTCTACTTGTAGTCGTCTACAATGGTGAATTTTGCCTATAATGTACATTATTTATAATGATCTTTTTTTTCTGAATGCATTGCACATCACTACTGTAAAAGTTAACCTTGCAAAACAGAGTATCATCAATAGAAAGAATTTACCCAATTAATATTAAGGACACATTCATTTTGGTCAGAAAATGTTTTAAAAAGAAAATATAGAAGTGGTAACCTTGTTTTATTGTTATAGCCGTCATTTTCAAGGAAGCACAAAAAGACGCACCTATACTCTAATTGGTATCTGTACACCACCATTGGATTTCAATTATTTTTATTTATGGTACAGCATGTAGGGAATATGTCCTAATGAAATTAGATTGTCAGGTGAGAAAATGATGTATTGAAGGACACATACAGTAAATGTATTCTATAGATAGGCAGATTACATTGTAAGATTATGTTTGATTTGCATGGTTTATTCCAATGGCATCATGTTCAATACATCTAGCACAATTTGGGACTCTTAAGAAGACACTTTTGAAATTTTACACAGAAAATAGATTTTTTGGGATTTTGCCAATTAAGCCCTTTATCCACCGTTCACAGATTCATATTAACGTTTGGATACAATTTTGGTCTGCCTGTATCCAGAAATAAATATTATTTTAGCAAATTTTACCTAGTTTAGTACAAATACCAGAAGTCTTCAGTAACAGATACCAATATATACATGTATATTCCTTTACATTTAGCCTATCTACTATACAGTACATAGTAGTCATTGTGCTAACAGTAGATCACAAATTCCTTTAAACCATATGTAGATACACTACATTTAAATTGTATCCAAGTTAATTTAACAGATTTAGCCACTTTGCCAAAATCCCAAACAATCCCTATTAAACATGCACTATGTAACTTTGTTGAAATTTATAAAAAAATACAAAAACTTTATTAAGGATGCACCGATACCACTTTTTCATTGCCGACACCGGTCCGAGTACTGAACATCGAGTACCGATCCAATACTGAGTACCGATCCGATACCAGCGTATTAATGCTATAGTACATACAGTAAAAAAAAGTTGCATCCACCCACTATGCTGTCAGACTTAATAGAGACATGGGACACATGTCTGAACTTTAAATGTCTGTAGTGAAGCTAATTGCAGTGACATCTTTCAGAAAATCCCCAAATAATATTTTTTATCTTAATTGTACAGTTTAGGAGGACCGTTTTAGACACATCGGGTCAGCTAGGCTGGTGGGTGCCCAAATGTTACCAGCCACTATTGTTCATCCAAAAGTGTTTCTCATTTTATAGCTGCAAAATGTTTATTTTCTAACACAAAACTTATGCCACAATGTTGGTTGAATCGGCTTTAAATTTTACTTTTGTAAATTCATTTTAGAAAAATGTTTGTTAAACATGTCTAAGATTACTAATGAAATAATTTAAGCACTGGCTAAATTAGCTGCCATCAAATCTACAAATAGATGCATCATCAGCAATGTAACCAGACACAATAAATACATATGTAAATATAAACATTAACGGTAATCCATATTTTGGATTCAAGTAAAATAGTTGAATAATAACGGATTCTATAATTCAATTAAGTTTGCCCTTGAAGTTGTACAACTACCGTTAAATGTATGTGTGTGTGTGTGTGCGTGTGTGCGCTTTTAAGCTTTTCTTGTAAAATGAGAGCCCACTGTACAGAATCCAATCATAAACTCAGACTCAACAAACACCCTAGCCTTGTTTTTACTGACAGCAGAATCATTCAATGAGCACTTAGCATTCCACTTTGTATACATGGCTTGTTACTTTTTCAACTTTCTCAGATAACGGATAATAATATTATGGTATGATATATGCATCATATTCCTCATTTTTGTAACTAAGCGCATTTTGTCCTCAATATTCTCTACATTCCTTCATCTAGCCTACTAGTGCAAACACAGCAGAAGGGTTCTTAATTATGGGGAGCTAACTATAGGTTTTTGTCTGTATTGCACTATACCGTATATTGTGATGTATACCGTATATGCATCTCAGGATGGATTTCTCACTGACTAGCTCCACTAAACCCAATTATATATGCACCTCGACAAACGTGTGATTTTTGGCAAATCTGAGACAGTAAATGCTTGAAATAATAAGAAATAATAAAACATTATACGTTTTACAATTCACTCTCCACAGTGGCTGGTAGATTAGGCTAAGAAGGGTACAGTACCCGCAAAGTCAAAAATTGCATGATTCCCCACCCTGGTTGGTTAGCAAAAACAATTAATTGGATTAACATTTCTGAATTAAGATTTTTACATTTGATACTGTCATTTGGTGGTTTTTCACATTCAAATCTAGAACCTTAACATGTCAACTTTGTCAGGCTAATACTGTGGCAGAGAAATACATGTACAAATAGTTTACATGTTCACCTGACATACATTTTCTTTTTCTTTGCGCCACCACCTTAAAATGGATTGTAGCCATTTTGCGCGCAACCTACAGTAACTTTACTCGAAACATGCTTAGACCACTATTTATTGTTAATGCAGTAAGGATACATGTGCAATAATGTTTAACTTTGATTTCGTTCTAAATGACCCATCACTACAACGACTTGTGTTTACTGAACCTTATTGGATATGGTATCGGATCATTACATAGACTCCTTATGCCTTTACCCAATCCCGTATTTTGGCCAGTATCGGACACATTTCCGATCCCAGTATCAGAGCGTTGCATCCTTACAAAAAGTATATATTCTTAAAATAGCAAATCATCATTTTAAAATATCTAACTAGCAACCATTGCATATTATGGAGAAATGTATTTTTAGCAATTGGTTATATAGTATTATCCCTGTGTGTTCCATACAAATATATTGTAAATAATAAAATTAAATCATATGAAATTAGGCTCACACAAAGAAATAGATGGAAAGATACAAAGTGCATCTTTAATTAAAATGATGCTAAAATGGTGGGTAACTCATTTTGTTTTTAACATTTGCTTATGTTCTTTTGCAAATCACCCTGTCAACTGTCATCTCATCCAGTTTGTTTGGCTCAGATTTGAATGTCAATGTATATTTTATTCAATTTATGCAAGCTAATATGGCTTCATATTAGCTATATTACTTTGGCTAGGTGGGGGCCAGTTCAGCTGAGTTTTTCCCAACTTCACGATGTAGCCCATATCACAGGGAGGAGTGAAGATGAGTGTTCGAACTATCTCCGACTACATTGAGTAGCTGTCAGGTTATACTTCTTAAACCCATATTTATGTAGCTCTTTAGCTGTGTGCCTTTCTTTTTTTCTAAAAGTGCATGCTTTTTAATAAAAAAATCTATCAAATACAACTAACAGTTTCCTCATATTGAACTCCCGTGCAGAATCTCTAGCTAAAAGGAACTTTGGAGGCTTCAATGCTAATCTGTAAGTTCCCTAATTACTGAAAGTTTGGAACTCTAGTCAGGCAATAATTTTATTCTTGTTAATTTACGTTGCTTATTAATAGGACAGTATTCATATGACAACATTTGATGTAGTCGGGAGAACTGCCCATAGTCTTTGCAAACCAAATGTCCATAGATTTATACAATAGTCGATTAAAAAATACTGCAGTGTTAAAGGGGCACTATGTAGAATTTGTTGTCCATGTGGACATTTATTTAATTGCAGTTAGAGTATTTCAGTTTCAAACCAAATGCATATTTTCGTATATGCAAGTTTATGGTAAATTCTTAAATATGCAGTCTGAGACATTTGTGATTTACAATAAAAAAAGGACTATTTTAGGCTGGATGTGTAGTATGTTGTGTATAATACGTGTCAATAATGATCAATAACATACATAAAGTTAGCCATCACAGAGATAGCCATGATATATAAATTCATTTCAAATTGCACTGATTCCATACACTATTCAGTGCTTGTTTTGCCATTAAAAAAATTATTGAGTAAACTGTGTAAAAATTTTGTGATGATGATGGAAGAATTTCGCTTCAACACTGTTTTTCAATTGACACATACTGGTGTGGCTTTTGTTGTTCAATAGAGATTCAGTATTTTAGTCTGCACTGTTGTATGCACCTAGAATCATTTCTGATAAATAAATGTAACACCATCTGGCAATGACTGCAGACATATTATGGACATTTTTACACTGCGAAAATCCTACATATTGCCCCTTTAAATTACTTTTCAAAATTAAATTATTTCGAGGCTCGTTGACATTTGTTGATTTTCATCAGATGTTGCTCAACAATTTTTCTGTGCAAGTGATAACATCTTTGAATAATTAACTATGATTGTGTTTTCACTTAACCATTGTCATGTGACCTTTAACATCCACAGGTTTAGAAGAAACTGAGAGACTCAGTTTAGCTTTGCTCACTGTGTATGCTGCAATCTAAAGACAATGAAACCTGATCATCATTACCGTGCAGCCTTTAAATTGAGTATCTGTTTTTGCTTTACATACATTGCCACAAGAAAAATCACAAAGCACAAAACTTTGTACTGTACACAGGACTCCTAAATTACTTTGTAAATGTAATCTATTGCAATTACTAGTACCTGTCCAAATTGTAATAATTAACATACATTTTGGGATTAGTAACGCAATCTGATTAATTTCAGTTACTTTTCAAAGCTATTCAAAGTATAAAAAGACAAAAAGCAGATTTAATAATACTCATTTTCCAAAACTGAATTAAATGTCACAAAGAAAATGAAAAGGTGTCAGTTTTAATTTGTCTGCATCCTCTCTACATCTTAAATCGATGCACAATACAATGTCCACGTTTTTTCAAGTGTAAGTCTAAGCTGTACAATATGTGAGTCGGTAACTGATTACAGTTAAGTTATTTGTAATTGATTATATGTAACCGAATCCTGCAAATCCACACTTACAGTAGAAATTGCATCCAAAAGATGAAAGATACTGTGAGCCACAAGTATGTCAAGCAATTCATTATTTTTTTTGAACAACTTATTATTTTTAACTTTATTTTTTAGGGTCATGATTATACATTTTTTTCTGTTAATTGTTTGTATGAATGGCTGGCAGCAATTAGGCCTCCTCCAGCTAGATGCAGCAACAACTGTATGTTTCATGTACGCAGAAGTAAGCTGAAGGAAGTTTTAGAGAAAAAGACATGTTTAGAACTGATGATTGGATACATAGTTCAAGAATGAATGCAAATAATTGAATATTGAATGTTAGAAATGACACAGCCTTGTAAGTCCAAAACATACAGTACATTGCCTCTGCTTAACAAACTCTAGAATTCATTCCCATTAAGCTGCTGCTTGTTATTCCCAACATCACAACTGTGAAGCAAAATATATGCATAGCAATCACATGTACATTGTTCTTGAGCACAAATGACAGAAATAATGTGAATGAGAGGCTTGAATTTGTAACTGACTAAAATATTCAGTTTATCCTTCACCAGCAGGGGTATTGCAAACTGAAAAAGAGATTCACTCTTTTGACTGAAACAAATTTAAAAGATCAGAGTCAGAAAACGCGCAACACTTCCCACCAATACCACAGTATGAAACTCAATGTCAGCTTCACTCAAGCAGACATTGTGCTGTACCCAAATGCATAACCCTACTTTTCAAACGATTCCCCCTCAGGAATTTCATTTGTTTGGCTTTCTTGGACAAACAAACATTGATGTCACCAGTGTAAATATATAATATGGTAAGGGGAGCTTATGAAATATAGGGTTATGGAGTTCCATGTTCAAAGCATTCAGGAGAGAATATGCTGTCATAAAATCACAACTGAAAAGAAAGAAATAACACACATTTTCTTAGTGTTAATTCTTAGACTAATTTTCTATTAAAAAGTGTATTTCAAGAGTAGTAATTATGTACAGTATATATACACTATTGCGTTAGTTCAATTAACGCAGAAAAAGACGACTGATATTGTTGTATTGTGAAGAATATGTAGGACTTAAAATATATATATTTTTAGTTGATGGCACTACAGATTCAATACTCTACTATATTCTACTCAACAAAGGCACTGTGGTATTCCAGTAGGGAGTGTCATGTTAGGGAGTCTCATGTTAGGGAGTCTCATGTTTACACAGTATGTTTTTCTTCTGTTTAGATTTTCATGGACACTTTATTTCTGGAATCCTTGTACAACTGATTCATCTCCCATTAGCCTCAATGTCCTCCCTTGCTATATCACCAAGGTATCTTTGAAACACATGACTTCTGACAATCTCAAACAGCACCAATGAATGACATAGATTCCCCTGCCTAAGAAGAAGACAAGCTTTGCTGCCCCAAGCATCTCAGTTCATCATGTTTTATGGAGTCCTCCTAGATGAGCAAGGGCTTCGTTCAAACACAGAGCTACACCTTCAATTACAAAGGACACACCGTCAGAACACATGCTTTCCATCATCAAAAAAACATTGACACTCACAAGCCGCAGTGTCAAAACAGGTTGACATTTTAACAATTCTCACAGATTCCCAGTCGCTTTCTGACACTCTGACAGTCTGAATGTTGTGATGGGAATTGTGAGAAGGGTGTGGTGGAGCTCAGAATACAACAGAGCATAGCAAGCAAAAATATAACCCTGCTGATTTAAGGGAGCTATGCAAACATGGCATGCAGTTGTTTCATTTCCAATTCTGCCATTATTAGAGCACATCAAAAGACAACCTCTCCTCACACCAGTATAGTTTCATAATCTAAAGTAGGTTTGGTCATTAAATGCTCTATCAAGGGAGTGGAGCTTGTCGATTCACTAGGAAAATACATTTTTCATTAAAGAAGCTCAATGTGTAAACCATTGGTGACGCTATCGCCAGCTTTGTACTTTCATTTAATTTAATAGTTTTGCATAACAAAAGGACATCTGTCAGGCTTACATGTAGGAAAAAGTATAGATACGGAATGAATTGCTCTAATCATTTTTAGACAGGGAGTGTTGATATAGGGGTTTTCCCTAAACTTTCCTCAGGCTTTGAGATAAAATGTGCATGAGCTAGAACACTTTTTACTTAGAAAATTGCCTGCAGATTGTTCGGTAGATAATTAACTTTTTGAAAATCTAATTTAAATAGACAATTCGTATTTCCATCAGTACACATTTCAAAGTGTGTAATTTGACAGTAAGTGCAGTGATGTTTAACAGCATGTGCTGAGAACACGTCATAGGAAACCATTTCCTATTGGTCATAATAAGAGACACCAGGTACTGCAGTTTTCACAATATAAGCAAACTCACAATAAACTATGTTTTTATAGTACATTGTACAGTTACCATATGTAGCTAAAAACAAACTAGAACAGCTTGCATTTTCGAGAAACTGCAATGTCATTGCGCTGCAGCAGTTGTGTGTGATGCAAAGTGTCCCAAAAACAAACTTAAAACATAAAAGTGTTATTTCCAATGGTTCACAATCCTTTTTGGTTACTTTACCATCAGGGATCCTAGTACCCACGTTTGGGAACCTCTACCCAGACAGAAGTTATTCGTTCAACTATTTTCTTCAAATATCTGCAACTAAAAAAATCTTTAGACAAAATTGCATTCTAGAGGCCACACCCGAAGCAAAACTATAGAAAATTATTATTCTATATGGCAAGAGTAAAGGCAAAAGTAACTCAAATAACCACTAATTACAACCAAGATATGCAAAAGAGTATCTCTGAACATACAACCCATTGAACATTGAAGCAGATGGGCTACAGCAGCACAAGACCACACCGGGTGCCACACTTGTCAGCTAAGAACAGGAAATTAAGACTACAATTTGCATGGACCCACCAAATTTGGACAATAGAAAATTGGAAAAACATTGCTTGGTCTGATGATTATCAATATTCGCTACAAAATTCAAATGGTATGGTGAGAATTTGGAGTAAAGAACTCAAAAGCAAGGATCACTACTGCCTATAAACAGTTCAGCTGGTGGTGGTGGTGTAATGGTGTGGAGGATAATTTATTGATACAATTTGGGCCCCTTAGTACAAATTGAGCCTTGTTTAAATGCCACAGCCTACCTGAATTGCTGACCATGTCCATCTCTTTATGACCACAGTGTACCCATCTTCTAATGGTTACTTCCAGCATGATAATGCACCAAAGCTCACGTCACCTCAAACTGATTTCTTGAACATGACAATGCGTTCACTGTACTCAAATAGCCTCCAAAAGCACAAAATTTCAATCCAATCCAGCATGTTTGGGATGTGGTGGAATGTACTCCGCCCTCCATTAGCGCGCCTCTAAAAGCGCAAACAATGACCCTGTATGTATCTATCATGGATCTCCCTACAGGAAAAAGAAAGCACAAGCTTAGATTTATTGAAGAAGAAATTAACATCTTAGTGCTTGAAGTAACAGCAAACCTGAACATATTACAGGGCAGAACATCCACACCCTCTGAAAAAAAGCAATTTAGATTGCTGTAACAAGTTAAATCAACTCTCTATCATCTACAAGGAGAGAAGTGGAGGAGGTATAAAAACGGTGGCAAGACATAAAGCGCAGAACAAAAGAGAAGGTTGTGTGCAACCGGGCACAATCGAGGAGAACCGGTTCAGGTTCACCAGAAATAGACAAGCTAACTACTACTGAAGTGGTGAATGAGAATTAAGGTATGTGTAGTTTGTAATACTGTTCAGTTGGCATTGTTTGGCATATATGTTTAGCCTATATCTTTAATATGTAAAGTCAACCGATGTGGTTAAGTAATTTAAGAGTGTTATATATGTCAATAATCGCAAATTGCTTATCAAAAATGGAACAGATGGAGGCATTTGTCTTTTTTTAGCCAAGTGTATTTGTTGCTGTTACTGCTGCCATTGATGTATATTTGAACACACAGGAAAATGCGCTTGCTGGTTTACACCTGCTTTTAAGAGGCGGTACATTCCCCCCGCAGAATAGAGGCGCGCTCTTACTGGCAATCTTTGTAAATACCACGGAATATATAATTAGGCGCACTTTACACGTATCCTCCCACCTTTTTGCGTGGAACTCCCACTTTCCCCATGACCCTCCCTCGAACGCATATTGAAAGCGCAACTTGTCTCTTGTCCCTCATGTGGCAGGCAATCTGCGATTTTACCCAAGTGCGCCCGGTTTGTAAATAGCCCGCATCGGTTA
>JACXGM010022867.1:0-16490 GCA_016801145.1 Umbra pygmaea | reverse complement strand
ATGTGCCCACCGAGCACAATCCGGCTGACCATGCTTCTAGATCAGTTTCAGCATCCCTCCTTGCCAAGTCTACATGGCTCTCGGGTCCTGCTTTCCTTCACAGACCTTCTGATGGTCTTCTAAAGACACAATGCCATTTTGAGTTAGTAAATGCAAAGTTAGATCCAGAGATTCGGCCTCTGGTGACAAACTTCAAAACTCAAGCCAATGAGAGGGGCCTCTCTTCTGAACGCTTCAAAAGGTTTTCCAGGTGGGAGCCACTACTGAGAGCTGTGGCGCTGCTCATCCATATTGCTCGCTCTCACAAGTCTATAGACAAGACAACCCAATGTAAAGGCTGGCATCACTGCGAGAAAGCCCGGACACCAGATGAACTGTCTCAAGTCAGGAATGTCATCATCAGATCATTCCAAGGAGAAGCCTTCCCAGTGGAACTGGCTGCACTCACTGGAAACAGAGACGTGCCCAAGAGCAGTTCACTCATCAAGCTTAATCCTGTAATTGATGAGGACATCATCAAAATTGGCAGCAGACTAAAGCATGCAGAACTAGATAAGGATGATAAAAATCCCATAATCCTACCAAGACAAAGTCACCTCTCATTGTTGCTTGTCAGGAACTATCACAGTCAGGTAAAACATCAAGGCTGTCACTTCACAGAAGGCGCTTTAAGAGCAGCAGACCTGTGGATCATCAGCGGCAAAAGGCTCATTAGCTCAGTTCTCCACAGTTGTCACCTGTCGAAAGCTTCGTGGCAAAATGGAAGAACAACAAATGGCTAATCTTCCACCAGAACGCCTTTCTATGGCTCCTCCCTTCACCTTTGTCGGGTTGGATGTTTTCAGCCCATGGAATGTCACTGCACGCAGAACAAGAGGAGGACACTCCCAAAGTAAGCGCTGGGCAATGATGTTCACTTGTATGAGCACAAGGGCAGTCCATATTGAAGTTATAGAACCTATGGACACATCAAGTTGTATCAACGCCCTCAGGAGGTTCTTTGCCATCCGTGGGCCAGCCAAACAACTTAGGTCAGATTGTGGAACTAACTTCATTGGAGCAAGTAATGAGCTGGGACTAAAGAGGGAATTATAAGAGACCAGTGTTCAAAGGTATCTAAGCAAACAGGGCTGCACATGGGAATTCAACCCTCCACACTCTTCACATATGGGTGGAGCAGGGGAGCGAATGATTGGAGTTGCCAGGAGAATCCTTGACTCCATGCTGCTGCAAGGGCCATTGCATCTTTCACATGAAGTCTTGTGCACCTTCATGGCTGAAGTCACTGCCATCATCAACGCCAGACCTCTTGTTCCTGTCTCAACTGATCCTGATTCGCCACTCATTCTAACACCTGCTATGCTACTTACACAGAAGTATGGTGTACCCCTGACTCCGCCAGGAGACTTCACCAACAAGGACCTCTTCAGAAGGCAATGGCAACAGGTGCAGAGCCTAGCTAGCAAGACTGGAGATCTGGTGCTGTTGAAGGACAGCCAAGTTCCTTGCAATGAGTGGCCGTTGGCACTGGTCTCCTCCGCCATGCCCGGGTGTGATGGTAAGGTACGGAGGGTGGAACTGACAACATCTCAAGGTAACATTAGAAAGGTTTTTAGACCCATTTCAGAAGTTGTTCTCCTTCTGCCTAAAGAGGACTGAGTTGACCTTGATGATTTGAGTAGTTAGCAGTGCCATCCAATGGATGCCAGGCGGGGAGTGTTCTGTCTTGTATTTAATTCAAGCTGCAATTCATTGTTTTTGGCGGCCACTACTGGCCAACACTAAGTTAATTACATGTTAACTTTAACCTTCAAAACCAGAAAGTGTTCATTCAGTTAAAAGTTTGCCACATGTGAATACCTCACATCATATCTATAGCCATCCTGTGTTTGATACCTTGTGCAAGCATTGCCTGTGAGTATTTTCTTTCATCCTAAGTTAATTTAACAATATAATAATATATTGGGTGTTAAATGATGTTTTAGTTCATAATTTTCCCTGCATTATGAAGATGAGCAGCCCAATCAATTATGTGGCTTAATAACTAGAATAGCATTTTGAATGCAGCACACTTATGTACTGATAAAACAATTTGCATTTGAGTATAATTGATACTACTACAATGATGTAATGGTATATTTCAAAATGCATGTTTGTATTGTGGTGACAGCTAAATTTTGATTGCATTTTGTATTTTTATTTACAGTTTCACTCCTTTTCCTTTGTCATGCTCTATGAGTCTACAATAAACCAGGAGCTAGGAGGCTATTTCCTGACTCTCGTGTCATCTGTGATAGGAGTTTGGCTGGCTGTCTAATTTGAGTTAAGATACACTTGAAGGAGGACAGTAATGGCGACATCTTTGATATACAAGCGAACAACTATAACATTATGACCACCATCTTAAGATTGTGTAGGTCCACCTTGTGCTGCCAAAACAGCCCTGACCCATCGTGGCATGGACTCCACTACACCTCTGAAGGTGTGCTGTAAGTTGTGAGGTGGGGCCTCCACGGATCAGACCTGTTTGTGAAGCACATCCAACAAATGCTTGATTGAATTGAGATTTGGGGAATTCGGAGGCCAAGTCAACACCTTGAACTTGTTGTTGTCCATTCCTGTACAATTTTTGCTTTGTGGCAGGGCGCATTATCCCCAACAGGGAATACCGTTTACATGAAAAGGTGTATATGGTCTACAACAATGCTTAGGTACAGGTCCTTCTCAAAGAAATTAGCATATTGTGATAAAGTTCATTATTTTCCATAATGTAATGATAAAAATTAAACGTTCATATATTTTAGATTCATTGCACACCAACTGAAATATTTCATGTCATTTATTGTTTTAATACTGATGATTTTGGCATACAGCTCATAAAAATTCCCCAAAATTCCTATCTCAAAGAATTAGCATATCATGAAAAGGGTCTCTAAACAAGCTATTAACCTTATCATCTGAATCAACTAATTAAATATAAACACCTGCAAAAGATTCCTGAGGCTTTTAAAAACTCCCAGCCTGTTTCATTACTCAAAACCGCAATCATTGGGAAGACTGCCGACCTGACTGCTGTCCAGAAGGCCATCATTGACACCCTCAAGCAAGAGGGCAAGACACAGAAAGAAATTTCTGAACAAATAGGCTGTTCCCAGAGTGCTGTATCAAGGCACCTCAGTGGGAAGTCTGTGGGAAGGAAAAATTCTGGCAAAAAACGCTGCACAACGACAAGAGGTGACCGGACCCTGAGGAAGATTGTGAAGGACCGATTCCAGACCTTGGATGACCTGCGGAAGCAGTGGACTGAGTCTGGAGTACAAACATCCAGAGCCACCGTGCACAGGCGTGTGCAGGAAATGGACTACAGTTGCCGCATTCCCCAGGTCAAGCCACTTTTGAACAAGAAACAGCGGCAGAAGCGCCTGACCTGGGCTACAGAGAAGCAGCACAACAAAACAACAACACATTTTGCATGTCATTCGGAAATCAAGGTGCCAGAGTCTGGAGGAAGACTGGGGAGAAGGAAATGCCAAAATGCCTGAAGTCCAGTGTCACGTACACACAGTCAGTGATGGTCTGGGGTGCCATGTCAGCTGCTGGTGTTGGTCCACTGTGTGTACGGGCCAAAATGCCTGAAGTCCAGTGTCACGTACACACAGTCAGTGATGGTCTGGGGTGCCATGTCAGCTGCTGGTGTTGGTCCACTGTGTTTTATCAAGGGCAGGGTCAATGCAGCTAGCTATCAGGAGATTTTGGAGCATTTCATGCTTCCATCTGCTGAAAAGCTTCATGGAGATGAAGATTTCATTTTTCAGCACAACCTGGTACCTGCTCACAGTGCCAAAACCACTGGTAAATGGTTTACTGACCATGGTATTACTGTGCTCAATTGGCCTGCCAACTCTCCTGACCTGAACCCCATAGAGAATCTGTGGAATATTGTGAAGAGGAAGTTGAGAGACGCAAGACCCAACACTCTGGATGAGCTTAAGGCCGCTATTGAAGCATCCTGGGCCTCCATCACACCTCAGCAGTGCCACAGGCTGATTGCCTCCATGCCACGCAGCATTGAAGCAGTCATTTCTGCAAAAGGATTCCCGACGAAGTATTGAGTGTATAACTGAACATAATTATTTGAAGGTTGACTTTTTCTTTTTTTTGTATTACAAACACTTATTTTATTGGTCAGATGAAATATGCTAATTCTTTGAGATAGGAATTTTGGGTTTTCATGAGCTGTATGCCAAAATCATCAGTATTAAAGGATTTGCTCCTTAGCTATCATCTAAATTAGAAGAAATATCCCCGCCTGGCAAAGTTAGCCTCCTACTTGAATGTGCCTTCCGAGCGGGTGTTCTCCACGGCTGGACAATTTGTTATTAGGTTGCGCTCGCGTCTCCTCCCAGAATATGTTGACATGTACATTTATGCAAATTTATGCAAGATGCAGATTCAAGAACTGGCACGCGCCAAAGTGATGTCATGGGAGCGCCGTAACTATTTATACATGTGCGTGGTGCTCACAACACTAGTTGCAGTCTTCTCCTGAACAGAGGTGTCGCAACTGAGGAGAGGCTACCGATTTTTATATTTTCACGGACTAGAAGAAAAAGGTAAACGATGGCAGAACTGGCAGCAGCATTAACGTTAATGTTAAGATTAACTTAACTGTGTTGTTATAAACCATTTACAGTTTTATTATGAACCGTTAACTGTGTTATTATGAATCGTTTGCTGTGCACTTGAACTCGTCCATGCTTCCTGTTTCCATTTTGTCACACGCCACTGAAAAAAAAGAATAAAATTCTAACAGTGTTTTTGTGATTATTAGTATTTTAATTAATGTTGTTCTGGACATTAGTGGTTTAACAATTGTTGGGATAAGTGATGTTTCTAACACTGTTGTGGTGAATAGTAGTTATAACCAGTAGTGTTGATTTGTGTGCTTTTGTTGGGGTAATATGTGGTGTTTCTAACAGTATTATCAGGGGTTTAGTAGGATTTCTAATAGTTGTGTTGTGGTGATTAGTGAGCATTCAAATATTGAATAATTTTAAGCTGAATAAAATTCAATAAAGCCACCAAGATTAAATACATTTATTAGCACATACAAGCGATAACAGAGCACATTTTCTAAACAGGTCTGTTATTAGTGAGCAGGCCAATATGCCCAGTGCAGACTCAGAGGAAGGGGTATTGCTTCATGGGGTCAGCACCTAAAGTAGGTTCATATAGAGAGAAACACTTGACATGTCATGCACCCATGTAATCTGCTCCATATGCATGACTAACATGACATCGCCAATGAGATACAACATGGGGAATAATTAGAGTTGCGGATGAAGACTCAGCTGTCAAGTACACGACATGAAATTACCATCTAACATGCACCCGTCTCGGCCTAATGAATTCAACTTCAGAGATTTCCAATCGCTGCTCAAATGTCCTGTTATGAAATTGCTCTAGACAGGATTCATTTAGGAGCATAACATTGAGGACGATAATATCGTGGGACAATTATTGGAAGGTCTTGTGGTACAAGAATAAATATTCTTGGGGTTCTGATTGGACCTCAAATTGACCTCAATAGAAAGCCATTTACTCTAGAAAAAGTAGCTCATCCACATTCCAATGGCACATAAAACAAGACCTGGCAGGCGCCAAAAAAACCTTTAAGTATTATTTTTCACATCAACTTTGACAAATTATAACTGTCTGATAATTTCTCTGGTGCAAAAAACCTACGTATGCTCCTTTTTTCTTTACATTTCCACAGCATGGGGCGGGGGCTTCTCGCCATGCTTGTATACACTAACAGTCACGTTCACCGTCTGAGTGCCGTACTTGTTGCGCACAAAGATGCTGTAGTTGCCAGAGTCCTCGCTGGTCACGTTGTTGACGGTCAACGTGCTGCACTTGGTCTCATTGGTAATGTTGAACTGACCTCCCGAGACTATGCTCTGATCATTCCTCAGCCAGGACATCTCTGGAGCTGGGTCGCCATCAGTGAAGCAGGTCAGGCAGAGAGACTGAGGAAAAAATATGTTATTTTTATTTCTCATCTATTAAACCAGATGAGGCGATTGAGAAAGACCTGGTCAAGGGCACAACTATTGTAAGAAAAATAAATCTTTCAGTTTGTACTGTGGAAAAGGACAAAGTTCATTAAAACACAACATTTTTTATTTAATTTTCTTTTGATGAATGATTATGAAAATATGTTGTTTCACATGGGCCAGTAGGCTTTCGTTTAAAATATCAGTGTGTATTGATTGAAGAGCTCCAGTTCAGGTAATGTAATAAACAGTGTTGGGTAAAGTTACTTTTACAATTACTTTTCAGTTACTTGTTGAGTTCACAAGTTTTGGGAAGTCCCTAATTAAGACAAAATGATCAGGTAAATGGAGTTCATATCTTACTGGTGACCATGATTGATATTTTCCTAACTCTATCTATTTGTTTAACAGGTAAATGTTAAGATATGAACTCCATTTACCTGATCATTTTGTCTTCATTTGTTTTCCTAATTGTAGTAATTCTTTTACTATTTGTTTTATTATTTTAACAAAGAACGTTATCTCTTCTTCAAAAACAACACCACATTATATGTATGCAATTTCTAAAAATGTTTAAGATTTGCAACAACCATGCTTACACTCAATAACTGGTTGTGACATCCATTAGCTACATTAAATGCAACCACAGCTTAGCTAATGAATAATTTTGTCCCACTCTACTTTCAGTGAGCAATTTCCTTTTTGCATTAGCAACTTGTTTCAGGTCTGACCACAACATACCATTTGGGTTCAGGTGTGGATATTGATATGGCCAAATGTGTTACATAATATAATTATACAGTTGCAATCTAAATTATTCAACCTCCATTGCAAATCAGTTTTATTGTCAAAATTTACAGATTTTTTGTAATAAACAAAACAAATCAAACACAAACAATTGAAATAGCTCAACACAACAAATGCTTCAAGTGGTTTCCCCAAATTCAACTGCAAATGCAACTGATAATGACAGTCTTAAAATTATTCAACCCCTTCATGGCAAGCATTTTTAGTACTAGTAGAGCACCCTTGTGAAATTATTTTGTACTAATTGGAGCTGACATTTCTTGTGATTTTGGGTCAGTAGTGGTGTACATCTTGGAGTCCTGGCATGGAAAACTGCATGTAATACACGCCTAACTGTGCTCACTTAAACCTTACTGCCTGTTGCCACCAAGTCTTGCTACAGGTATTTTGCAGGGGGTAAAGGGTTTTTCACAACCTGCCATCTCAGAAATTTGGTTGCAGCCATGGATAGCTTCCTTTTTCTGCCCTGTCCATGTAGTGTAACCACATTCCCTTCACTTTGAACTTGCAAACAGTGCTTCCATGGAAACATTCAGTGCCTTCGCTAACTTTTGTATCATGTTCCTTGTTTGTGAAGGACCATTCTTTTGACTTGTTTCTCACACGCAGTCCAACTTGACACGCAACAAACACCTAGCCAGTTCAGGTATTTCATGAGTTCAGACTCGAGCACACCCTGTGCCACTAATGAAGCCCTTGATTAGTTGTATAAGGTTTGCGTGAGACAACACCTAGTTTTCATATTTGTGCTGTTGTGTGGGATTCTATTCAGGGAGTTGAGTAATTTTGAGACTGGCGTAGGCATTTTGAGTTGCATTTTGAATCACATTGTGTTGAGCTATTTTATTTGCTTTTGTTTGATTTGTTCATTGCAAACTGCTGAAAGCATGTACCTTTTGACAATAAACCTGATTTGCAATGGGGGTTGTATGAAAAAATCAGTTTCATTGCAACAGTATATTAGGCATAGTAATAACATAACAAAAGGATAATTATGTATTTCTTAAACAGAGACAGTATTGTGTTCCAGAGTACCTTATTTTCCATGATAGCTACCACATCTGGCAGGCCTTTGGTCACCCTTGCTCGATCTAAATCAAAGGACTTCAATCACTTCTGAGAAGCTCATTCAATTATATCAGTTGACACAAACATTGGAATTAATATACTAATTGAAATATAGGGTACTCACTTTTGTCAGCATGTGCCACTTGCCTTAGAAATAACAGTAAAAGCAAACCATGTAAATACATTTGCAAATTGATTCATATCCTTCACCATTCTACATTATCTGTCACTCATCAACATTAAATATAGAATATGTGAGAATAATTGTAGGAAATAGTGCCTGGAATATTTTTGTGTTAGTTTTTCCACAACGTGCAATGCTGTTTGCACCATCGTTATGGTGATGTACTTACTTTAGACTCTGGTACTCAAGCAGAGCATCAGCAAAAGCTGGTAAAGTGAGAGATTTCCCAATAAGATTATTGATATAATTGAGTGTATTTATTTACAGTATAGATGTATTTAGTGAGAATTGAATATTCATAACCTGCCTATTTTGGAGGATATGTGAAATTACATACTTACAAAAAATAACCTGTACAATTCATCAACATTATAAGGAAATAATACATCTGCATGAGCCTTATTATCTTGGATATTTTATCCAGTTGTTTCATAACATCTTATATCTTATCATATCTTATTAACTTGG
This sequence comes from Umbra pygmaea, assembly GCA_016801145.1. Classification (NCBI taxonomy): domain Eukaryota; kingdom Metazoa; phylum Chordata; class Actinopteri; order Esociformes; family Umbridae; genus Umbra; species Umbra pygmaea. The sequence goes on along the minus strand of JACXGM010022867.1, from coordinate 7,907 downwards.
CTCTTCATGGCCCACACTACGATCCAAGCAATCTGGAGGTGCTTGAAGCTTTTCCCAGACATGTGTAGGACAATGACCTACATTTCACCCATGCTTGGCTAAAAGGAGCGAAAGATTGAAAAAAAATGTATGGGCTAATTCCTTCGTACATATTACATCAGAGCATGGATTGAAAGGGCTGCAGAGATAGAAAATGAATATAGGCATGTTCTATTATGAAAATAAGTGTGCCTTGGTTGACCTTGATATTTGAAGGTATATATTGTATTTCTGCAATGTTTCTATCAGATAGCTAAAACTAAGGTAAAAACCTGCCTTCACGCCCTGTTCCTGTCTGGCTCTGACCCCTAAAGCAATACAAGTTGAAAGTCCTAGGTAACGTTAGCGACAGTTCTTCTCAGAGAAGTGAGTGGGAAGCGAACAGCCAAAATGGCAATTGGAAGTGCACCTGTTCCATCTGTAATAGCTTTTGGCTATGAAGATTTTTAAATTGTAAGGGGCAGTAGCCCTGTCGCAATATGCAATAAATCAATTAATCGCATGATAAATAAAAATGAGCTCGGTCATTTTTGCGGCCGCAATTATTTCCATTTGCATGCTTGTTTGTTTTCCTCGTCTCTCTCTCTCTCTCTACCAAAGAGCCTGGATGACCACTTGTGTGTAGTTTCTAACTTCCATTTTATTTTGCTGTATTTGATTGTGTTTGGTTTTTACTTCAGTGCATTTTTTGTTAACACAGACTGAGATTCCATTTTATACCATTGTGTTTGGTTTTTATTCAAGTATATATTTTATTAACACAACGAGAGTACATTATGTATTGTTCTTGGTTGTTTGTTCATTTACTGTGGATATTCAAAATGTCTTCCAGTTCCAGTGTTAAATATTCTTTAGAAATAAAAAAGTTTATTGATGTTTAAAAAGGTGTACTGTATGCTATTATGCCATTATCATTATATTATATTAAAAAGGGTTCAGAATGACAATATGATCGTTTATGGCAATATTTTCTGGGACAATTTATCATCCAGCAAAATGTCTTATCGTGACAGGCCTAGGGGGCAGAGATGTAGCTATCACAACATCAAACTTCTTGCTTCACTTGAAGGGACACAAAAAGAGTTTAGTCAGACTTAGTCGGCAGGTAACCAACACAATGTTACATTATCTAGCTAACGTAGCAAATTGGGTAGTAGGTTAAGGTTGTGTTAGCTAACTAGCCAAATTACTGCAGCTGAAACATTGATAGCCAGCTAATTTTGGATTTTCACAATGTGAAAACCACAGGGAGAATGCACATTGTTTTCAGAACATGAAGAGCTGTTTGCTCATGGATAACCTAAGACTTGACACTTGACTTGGATTTGCATGAACTGACTTAAAGACATCTCTGCTAAACACACAAGGTGGCATGTTTTTTTCAGTATGTAGAAAACTACTATGGTGGGCTACCTGCGTTTTCCAAGTACTGCTCATGAAAGTATTTTTTATGAAGGTTTCTGCTTTACGTAATGTCTGCTAACCAAGACTTGCTTTTACATTTTGATATCAGTCAGTACATGGTTGACCTAGAGGAATTACTTAAATGCTCAGAAAATAAATTGGAGAAGAGAACCAATGCCAGCAAGACTGAGGACAAACAATTACATTTATTCAACCTATTTAATATTGAGAACAAATCATGTCTGTGGAAATAAATTGTAGCTTTGTTTAGTGCATTACTTTAGCACCTATTTTCACTTTATATATGGCATAAAAACATATATGTTTACTTTATACATAGCAATTTAACATTTATAACTATGTTTTTATACTAATTTGAAAGTTCATTTTGAAAGTTGATCGCTACTTTAGGAACTAGGCTACTGAATCTGTAATCTTAGAGGTGAGAAAAATAAGTGTTCATCCTTGTCATTGCATATTGTGTGATGATTGCGACGTAAAATGAACCGAGATCTGTAGCTACCATCTGAGCTAACTAGGATATACACCAATCAGCCATAATATTATGACCACCTGCTTAATATTGTGTAGGTCCCCCTTTTGCAGCCAAAACAGCAGTGTATCGCAGTATGTTGCGTATGGGGCTGCGTAGCAGCAGACCAGTCAGGGTGCACATGCTGACCCGTCTGCCGCCGAAAACACCTACAATGGGCACGTGAGCATCAGAACTGAACCACGGAGCAATGGAGGAAGGTGGCCCGGTGTTTTCACCATATAACATACATATTTATACACACACAGATATACACACACATATATATATTCCAGACCATACTGCAAGCCCTCAATCAGACTAACCTTGTCCAGAAATATCTAGTGAGCGTGTGTGCTTCTCCTCTCCATCGAACATCTCCAGCATGTACTTCCCCTTATCATTCTCTGTGGGACCGAAGATCTCCACCCAAACCCTCTGCGTACACCAGCCAGGCTTGCATCTCTCCAGCTGGTCAATCCTGCTCTCCCTGGTAAACAGCAACATAGAATAGAAGTACACATTTCATGTAAAAATGTATGACACACATTCAACATTTAAAATCTGCTGGCATGAAAACATTCTAGGATTTAGGGCTCAGGCTGCCTCATGTTGTAAGTGGTGATGTAAAAACAAAAACTGATTTTAGATGAGACAGCAGAAAATGTTTACTAGGCCATGGAATTTGTGCAACATGTGCAGGCTTTTGCTCAACCCAAGCGTGAAGACAGACATCTAAATCAAGTACTGTTTCTTTTTTAAATGTCTTTCTAGGGCAAACATTAGTGTTGGTTGTTGCGGTCATAATATAAACCGTCAGCAGGTGGTGACAAACGTCCAGTCCCTGCACCCAAGGCTAACTCCTAACATCCTACCATGCTCAGGTGTCAAGTTTCCCTGAGGTGTCCCTAGAAGGAGCTTTCTCACCCCCCAATATTTAACCACTAACCCAGGATCATCATCTAGAGAAAATTGTAACTGTTTTGCATTAGCAGAATGTATAATGTACAACCAGTAGGACCAGCCAGCTGGGAGATCAGAGTAGAGAAACTTACTTAAAGTACCAGCTGGTCTTCATGTAACTCATATAGTACTTGAGACAGCAGTAGACCTTTAAACCTTCAGCGGTGCCCTGGATCATCAGTGGGCCTGCAGACAGGGCTGTGTCACAGAGAGGGAGAGACTGAAGAGTCACACCATGAGGACAGAATGGCACTCTATTTACCTTTAGGTTAGGTCAGGTCATTTTGTTTTTAAATATAATGTAGTTCATCTTTGGGCTATAACATTGTAAGAGGCTATGGATTCATTTTCTTTTTCTACTTTCAGCTCTATTCAAAAAGATAAGCAGGTTGAGGCCCAATTATAATTCACAATGACAACCTGTCCAGGTATAGCAATTGCAAGAAAAAATACTTAGTTACATACTTAAATACAGGTGCAGTGATTTAAAGTCATCCCCATGCCAAAATGGCATGCTTGAGAAGCCTCTCATGTTTTGAAATGTTGTCATATTGGAACATTCACACTAGCTGAACTTACCACACTGCTTGCTTAGGTGTAGGAGCAGTTTTTCAAACTCTGTAAAGGAAGACATGGTAATTATGACTCCAGAAATAAGAATTCCTGCTCATTACCAAATGGAGAACAACATCACGTCCTGTTTGGCCTTTGCCTCCTAATGTTCAAAAAAACAGTGACGTACAAGATCAGGGATATTTGAAATCAAGTTGCACCAATGCAAACTGAGTCAACATTATACTGTTGTTGATATTCAGGCTGGACTGGGGCCTGTGTTCATTAAGTGTCACAGGTTAATGAAATCATATTGAGATATTACTAATGATATTCATTCAGATAAATACAGGCTGTTGTCTCTGGTTTGTGCAGGACTGGGATGCCTCACCTTCGTCTACTAACTGCAGCGTACTCACATCCTCTCCTCTCCCATCTGACACTACAGCCCTGTAGAGGCCCGCCTCCTGGTGAGTCACCTGACCAGTCCACCACAGGGAAAAAACAGTAGAGAACACATGCACTTGGTATAATGACATCCACACACACACTTGTTTGTCTTCACACAGAGATACCCTTACCTATAAGTAGGACCTATAAATACCATACATTAGAGACACACCGAACCAGGTTTCCTGTCTGTTTGTATGTCAATATGTGTCATATAACCAGTAGTTTTACCATAGTTATCTGTGGATGTGCCATTGTAATCAGTGATTGTATCATTGTAATCAGTAGCTGCACCATTGTAGCTGCATGATTAAAATCTGTGCATGATTAAAATCTGTGGTTGTGCCATTATAATCAGTAGATGTGGTATTAAAATCCATGGCTGAACCAATCTAATCAGTGACTGTACAATTACAATCAGTGGATGTGGCATTACAATCAGTGGCTGTACCATTATAATCAGTGGATGTGTCATTACAATCACTGGATATACCATTGTAATCAGTGGTTGTGGCATCACAACCACTGGATATACCATTGTAATCAGTGGTTGTGGCATCACAACCACTGGATATACCATTGTAATCAGTGGTTGTGGCATTAAAATCAGTGGTTGTTCTATTATAATCAGTAGCTATACCATTAAAATCAGTGGCTATACCATTGCAATCAGTGGTTGTACCATTGCAATCAGTGGTTGTACCATTATAATTTGTGACTGTACCATTGTAACCAGTGGTTGTACCATTGTTATCAGTGGTTGTGACATTATGAGTACCTGTGGCACAGTCATGCTGCTGACACCAGTCTGCTGGTCATACAAAGCTGAAGTCTCCACTCCATCTTTGAACCATTTCAGAGTTGTTTCCTTTTGGACGTTTGTCACCTGGATCCAGACAGAGAGAGGATACTATACAGTTGAATCCATGGAACTACAAAATACATAGTAAATATATTCAGATATACATATATTCATTTTAGGTGTCTACAAAATTACCTTGCATTTGATGCTAAATGTACAGTCCTCTGTCACTATCCATGTCAAATACTCCAGGAAATAGGGTCCTTGAAATATAGAGAAAATTGGTAACTGCCCTCAATAGACCAGAGCTACATAGAGCTATATTTTCATTGAATGTGCTGTGTTGCGGTGTTGTGTCAGCACAATATGTCCGAAAAGGTTAGTGGCCTGTTTAGCACTGTTTGCACTCCATAAACAGAACTGCTGAAACTGCTGAACACCTGAGCTGTCTGACCACCTACGCTGGCTCTGCTCAGCTGGACACTCGTTCGAACACTCATCCAATCACCATCACAAACACACAATCACATACTCAGTGTAAATATAAGGTACACACAACCGTTTACTATTTCCTGTTGCCCGCTGCTATTTCCATTATTATTATAGTATGTTACCTATCACTATGAACCTCCAAACAAGAATATTGTTTTGTATATTAGACATATTACCATTGACCGATACACAGTAGTTGGTCTTTCCTTGCCTTCGGCCAAAAAGCTAAGGGAAGGGACTAACTGTTAGTGACAGACAGGAAACCAGGGCATCGGAGCTTATTGAATCTGTCTCAACACATCTGGGAACGATTTGGCAGGAGCATTTACACTGAAATTAGATTTCCATCTATTGCTTGCAGACAAACACATGACCTATATGAACTTTTGTATGCTGAATGTGTTGGAATGTTGACTGGGGCAAATAAGGAAACACTCACCTAATTTTCTTTTGCAGTTTAGTCTGTTTGCTTCGGACTGAGCAAGTATCTGTAGGAACTCTGTCAAAAGATATATTTTTAGGGTCAATATGACAAAACACATTGAAAGGAAAAACTCAACCAATGATAAGGCAGTAACAGAATAACATTCAATAACCAACTTGATAACAACTCATCCATCAATCATTTCCTACTGTAGTTTGAATCCCATTCACATAAACATAAATGCTGATCAGTGCTGCTCAGGTTGATTCCAACAAGGAATGGATTTGTGTAATAGAACCAGCCCAGGTCAACTTGTTTTGGCTCTGTTAGGTTCAGTAGCCATCAACATCTCAGTCATATGTTTGGGTGATCAGTGCGGGAGTTGGTGTAGTGGTAAGGTCTACACATACCCCCTGGTGACGGGGGTTTGAGCCCCGGCTCGGTCGACTCTTTGTGCCCTTTCTCTCCGTCTCCCCTTACCTGTCACCCTGGCTTCTGCTTCCTCCTGTAATTTCACAAAAAAAAATATTTAATGAAAAGATGTGGGTCATCCGACAGACTCACTGTCTTCTACGAACACCAGGGTGAACTGGTTTTTGGCGCGTCCATCACGGAGCTGGGCCGTGTAGGACCCCTCATCATCCTTAGTCAGCTGTTCGAACAGGATCTCTATCAACCCACTTGACTTGTCAAAGTTAATCTTTCGAGCCTGTGTGGGGAGAGAGGACAAACACAGTCATATGAATAGACCTGTACAAAAAAATTGGATTTACAGCATGGACAAACACATATTGGACCTATGACAACACGGGCACAAACTTTCTGTTTCATTTTTAGATTCCCCAGTGTTTCCCTGTCATGCATATGTATATGTTCAATATATGTTCCTATTTTAAATTGAGACTTGTAACATTTGTTATCATCATTGTGTCTGTCACGTCTATTGGGTGTGTAGTGTAGAGAGAGGGATTCCAAGGTAGATAGATGTTTACTTGAATGGTTTTTACTTGTCGATTATTCCAGGAACATACAAGAGCAGGTATGCAGGGTACGCATATTAGGAGTGCACAACATATTTCTACAGCTGCGAAAACACTACACTGCTATCATAATCGTAGCATAAGCGTGCTCTTACCAAACATTGGCACGAAACTGACAGCAAACACATATAAATAGTCCGTACGCCTAAACTTCCTGACTAATAGGGTCTCACTCGTCACAATCCCAGTCCAATCTCAGTTCATGGTAACGCCAGCCCTCATTGGGCTGGACGTTACAGTGTCATTTTTATGGTGTAAATCGAGGGAGCAAAAGCAGTATCGCTTCAAATATTGGCTCAAGAAAATTGGCAGCCCGTATCGGTCATCAGCTAATGCTATGTTCCAATCATTAGCAGCGGAGAACTGGAAGGAGAGGTGGCCGAAGGAGGTGCAGGATTTTGTGGCAATCAGAGAGATATACAGGTCCTTTTCACTGCTTAGTACATAGCGTTTAGTATTATTATTACTATTGCCATTATTATTTTAAAACTGTTATATTGTTGTAATTCTTGTTTTTAAGACCACTGCATAGAATCGCCGTGCCATGTCAAAAAGAATTTCTCTGTATGGGATGATGTATGTTATTTGATGCACATGATAAATAAACTTGACTTGACTTGAAATTAGCATATTGTGATAAAGTTCATTATTTTCCATAATGTAATGATAAAAATTAAACGTTCATATATTTTAGATTCATTGCACACCAACTGAAATATTTCAGGTGATTTATTGCTTTAATACTAATGATTTTGGCATACAGCTCATGAAAACCCAAAATTCTCAAAGAATTAGCATATCATGAAAAGGGTCTCTAAACGAGCTATTAACCTAATCATCTGAATCAACTAATTAAATCTAAACACCTGCAAACGATTCCTGAGGCTTTTAAAAACTCCCAGCCTGTTTCATTACTCAAAACTGCAATCATGGGTAAGACTGCCGACCTGACTGCTGTCCAGAAGGCCATCATTGACACCCTCAAGCAAGAGGGTAAAACACAGAAAGACATTTCTGAACAAATAGGCTGTTCCCAGAGTGCTGTATCAAGGCACCTCAGTGGGAAGTCTGTGGGAAGGAAAAAGTGTGGCAAAAAACGCTGCACAACGACAAGAGGTGACCAGACCCTGAGGAAGATTGTGGAGAAGGACCGATTCCAGACCTTGGATGACCTGCGGAAGCAGTGGACTGAGTCTGGAGTACAAACAT
>JACXGM010022866.1:0-16490 GCA_016801145.1 Umbra pygmaea | reverse complement strand
GTTTGTACTCCAGACTCAGTCCACTGCTTCCGCAGGTCATCCAAGGTCTGGAATCGGTCCTTCTCCACAATCTTCCTCAGGGTCCGGTCACCTCTTGTCGTTGTGTAGCGTTTTTTGCCACACTTTTTCCTTCCCACAGACTTCCCACTGAGGTGCCTTGATACAGCACTCTGGGAACAGCCTATTTGTTCAGAAATTTATTTCTGTGTCTTACCCTCTTGCTTGAGGGTGTCAATTATGGCCTTCTGGACAGCAGTCAGGTCGGCAGTCTTACCCATGATTGCAGTTTTAAGTAATGAAACAGGCTGGGAGTTTTTAAAAGCCTCAGGAATCTTTTGCAGGTGTTTAGAGTTAATTAGTTGATTCAGATGATTAGGTTAATAGCTCGTTTAGAGACCCTTTTCATGATATGCTAATTCTTTGAGATAGGAATTCATGAGCTGTATGCCAAAATCATCAGTATTAAAACAATAAATGACCTGAAATATTTCAGTTGGTGTGCAATGAATCTAAAATATATGAAAGTTTAATTTTTCTCATTACATTATGGAAAATAATGAACTTTATCACAATATGCTAAGTTCTTGAGAAGGACCTGTAAAGCACCTTGAATTGCCATTATGTGTGAAATGTGCTATATAAACTTCCCTTGCCTTGTCTAGTATTTATATCCATTTCACTAAAATGTACAGCAATGTTACACACGCACATCTTGCAATGAATGTTCCGTGTCTGCTGCATATAATCTCGCTAAGAAATTGCTATCTGAACACTATTCTTTTTAAACCTCCTCTATCCTTATCACCTTATCTAAAGCAAGCGTGAAAGTGCCCCAAAGCTGCATCTATAAAAGTAATGACTACACAGGCCCCTGGGAATGAGGAATGAGAGGACCTTGAGACTCGTTGTGTCACGCTAACCAGCCAGGGAATGTGGAGTGATAAAATTCCTATCCAGAAACTAAATTGCACAGCTTCAGGGTTGCTGCTCAGGTGCTGAAGATGCTTTGGTAGACAATAAAAGGCTGCTTACACGCTAGAAAGACGAGTTGGGGGAGTGGGGGAGAGATTGGGGGTGGAATTTTGAAAGGAATGGGTAGGTACAAAGGGTTTAGGCAATCAGGATCATAATCAACAAGGCCTGGTAATATTAGCCCCCATCAGCCAGGTGATCAAAATATGTCTCCATAAGCAGCATCGCAGGACTGCCAACAAAAATGTCTGGGCCCCTAAAAAGGTACACACAGGTAATAAAACGTGTCCAGTATTTCAGTAGTAGAGGATCAGTGCGTTTTGCCCATAATCTCTGTAGAGGAGAGCTACAACAAAAGATGAACAGGCTAGCATTCCTGATGGTGCACATTTGACATATTCCTGGCTTCCATGCCCCCCCCCCTCGGCTGGGACCCAGAAAGCTTTCCCTTTTTTCCCCCCTTATGGGCGGCACTGCAGCAGCGCCAGCAACTGGCCCTCTAACCCCAGCAATGCCAAGAAAATGATCTTGCTTTGAATCGACTGCTTTGGTCTTTCTTTCCTAACAGGCACCAGTGCTGTCAAGTCATGCACCAGTGCTGTCAAGTCATGCCACAGCCTTCAGACAGAGAGTCTCCCGCCATGCTGTATAACACGTGAACTCTGGGAGATCACGTCGTTCCCGTTGTCCTGTAAAATGATTAGAAATACAGGAGGGCCGTCATCTCACAGGCAGCCGTCACCAGCATGTCAGGAACCCACTTATCGCTATGATAAGGGACACCACACGCCATGTCAGGAGTGTGGAGGACACGAACACAGGGGCCTAGGCAGAGCACAGGGTTGACATTTTGACTTAGGTTGATGATATCTGAATGTCATTCAACTTTTGGATGTTAGATAACAGATGTCTCTTTCCAACTATTGAAATGGTACTTGTGCAACCTGGATGTTGTAATGACACTGGAATGAGAAATGTGCACAGTATAAGACTTTTTAGGTAGTTTAATCAGAAAACGTTATTACTAAATCAGCTGTGCCAAATGTATCATGAGCAAGGCATTTCCTCCAGGGGTAGTCCCTGTGCTTACTGTAAGTCACTCCGGATAGTGTCTGCTAAATGATGTAAATGTAAAAACATGTACAGCGGGTGAAATATGTATTGAACACGTCACCTTTTCTCAATATGTATATTTCCGAAGGTGCTATTTACATGACATTTCTACCAAATCATCCATGCATACAAAAAAAACAAGTTCAGAAATGTGTAATAATGTGAAATGACACAGGGAGGTATTGAACACATAAAGAAATGGGGGTGCAAAAAGGCATGGAAAGCCAAGACAACAGCTGGAAACCATCAGTAATTAAAAAGCAATCCAGCCCCCTGTCAGTGCAAATTAATATCAGCTGGTTCAGTCCCAATTGATGGCCTACAAAAAGGTCTCATTGCCAAGGTGTCACACAAGACATCTCATGATGGGTAAAAGCAAAGAGCTGTCTCAAGTCCTTCGCAACCTAATTGTGTTGACATTGGTTATAGACGCATTTCTAAGCTTCTGAAAGTCCCAGTGAGCACTGTTGGGGCCATAATACAGAAGTGGAAATACAATCATTACACCCTCATTTTGCCTTGACTAGGTGCTCCTCGCAAGATTTCTGACAGAGGAGTGAAAAGAGTAATCAGAAGAGTTAAGTCCAAGAGCTAAGGACCACTTGGGGAGAGCTTCAAAAAGACCTGCAAGTAGCAGGTACTGTTGTTTCAAAGAAAACAATAAGTCATGCACTCCACCGCCATGGCCTGTATGCACGCTCACCACGCAAGACTCCATTGCTGAAAAAAGCATGTTGAAGCTTGTTTAAAGTTTGCTGCACAACATTTGGAAAAGCCAGTGAAATACTGGGAGAATATAGTGTGGTCAGATGAGAGCAAAATTGAACTGTTTGGATGCCATACTACACACCATGTTTGGAGGGGTTATGGCACTACACATCACCCTAAAACACCATACCAACAGTGAAGTTTGAAGGTGGGAACAGCATGGTGTGGGCCTGCTTTTCAGCATATGGTACTGGCAAACTTCACATAATTGAAGGAAGAATGAATGTATTGAGACATTCTTGACAAAAATCTGCTCCCATCTACCAGGATGATGAAGATCAAACGAGGGTGGACATTTCAGCAAGACAATGATCCCAAACACACAGCCAAGGAAACTCACAATTGTTTTCCAAGAAAGAAAATAAAGTTGCTACAATGGCCCAGCCAATCACCTGACTTAAATCCCATTAAAAATATATGGAAAGAACTGAAGATCAAGATTCATAGACGAGGCCCAAGGAACCTTCAAGATTTGAAGACTGTTTGTGTGGAAGAATGGTCCAAAATCACACCAGAGCAATGCATGTGACTGCTTTCTCCACACAGGACGTGCCTTGAAGTTGTCATTACCAACAAAGGCTTTCATACAAAGTATTAAATGAATAACAGTAAGCGTGTTCAATACTTTTTCCCTGTGTCATTTCACATCATTATACAACTTAATTTCTAAACTTATTTGGTTTGGTATCTATGTATGTATGGATTACTTGGGTTGTTACCACCATCTGGTGAAAATGTCATGTCAATAGCACCTTTGGAAATATATTTAATGGGAAAAATGGTGACGTGTTAAATACTTTTTTCACCTGCTGTATAACAAAATAGAGATTCTTTTTTTTGTTGCACATTTTTGTTTATTATTATTTATATATATATAGTAATTATTATGATTATTATTATTTTTATTATTATTACTGCATTGTTGGAGTTAGAACTGGGGCACAAGAACATCATTGTACATGCAATAACACCTGCGGTTTCTGTATATGTCACAACATGGCAGGGACTTTGGCATGTTGTGGCAGAACTGAACTGAAATATGAACAATGAGGGATCGATGAGCATCATTGTGGATTGTTTCCCTGTTGCTTTGTGCTTAAGGACTTGACATATATCTGATGTATTTTACTAAGAAGTGTCTTCACCACTCTGTGTCGTAAGTAAACTATATTGTATACTGATTAAGGCGTACACTCTGTATAGCTCTTAGCGTGTATATGCCGCGATAGACCATAGTAAACAGTATATATTCGTTGTGCAGCTCTTTTACATGTCTGTCAGCCTATTCCAACCAAGTGCTTGTGTTATATGTTTCCTCTGCAAGTGTTCGTAAATAAATATCAAAAACCACTCTCTGCTTGGTCTCTCTTCTCCATCTCAAAATCTACCAACACTACAAACTTGAAACTTAAACAACATAAAGGATGTACACATTGAAGAGTTGACTGCGAAGAGCAGATTGAGCCTGTAATGCCACGGGTGTGTAGCGCAGATCACACAAGGAGAGAGTCATAAATAGGTTTGTTAGGACAGGGGACTGGGCTCCCATCTCAGCTGGTAAACCAATTCTCAGATTCCTCTCTTCCTTTTGGGAGCTGACCAGGAGAGAAAACTGATTCCCAACAAACTCTCACACTTACTGGTACATGAGGCGTCTGCTACCCTGCATGGCGCCTGCCTGCCCCCCCCCCCCCACTTGGCCCAAATCTTCCAGCCGGGGGACACGTCCAGTTCACACAACCAACCCAAACATGTCCAACCTGAGATGTTCCTCACCAGACCGCACATGCGTGTACGACAGTAGCTGCTCAATGTGCAATTGATTTTAAAAAATACTTTTAAAAAATTGCAATTAGAAAGATGTATTTTTAACAAGAATGTTGTCTTTTAAGGTTCTGTTTGTTCAGATCGTACTACAAGACAAAATGTGTAAATATAAATTAAATATTCCAGTAGAGTTTTGGTTTGTTCTGATGGCTCGAATTGGGCAGCTATCCCTTCACCTCTTACAACTCAAAATAACAAATTCAAAGTCCCCTTCCCAGTACAAGTGGAACAGCCGTCTTTAAATGTCACACATGGCCCACGGTCACCAGAGAACAAAAAGTCCCGGTTCCTTCCAACACTGAGAACATTGTAACTTTCTATTTGTGTGCCGGCACTGACCGACTGTACGGGTGCCACAATGTTGTTCCCTTACAAACCGACCACACACTCTAGGCTCAACAAAGGGTCTCCTTGTCTCTGACTTTGACCTCAGGAGAAATGCTGTTGATTGTCCAAATGATGTGTTTTTGTCCCCTGAAACGAAGAACAAGCAGATGGCCAACATGGGTGAAAAGGGCCTAAACCAGAGATTGAAAACAGGCAACAAAACCGTCTTTGTAAAAAAAATGATATTACAATGAAGTTATGTAAATATGAGCATACAGATGAAGTTACAACCTAAACTACATGGCTAATGAGGGCCTTCAGGGAGCTGGGCAATGGCCCCTGGGGGCGTGTCTTACGTGTCTGGCACTGTGTGTGTGAGTGTCAGCTACAGTTTGCATGGTTTGGCAGAGAGGACTTGCACGGCAGCTTATTGCATGCAGCATCTAATCCCCCCTCCTCTTAAGGCTGAAAATGAAGCCATCATCGCTATAAATAAGACATGAATGTTGAGGGGCAGGTGAAAAGAGAGACAGGCTTCAAGGGGCAGGTGTCGTCCCCCCACCAGCATCATGTACCTGCTAGTAGGGGCTTCCAGTCAGGCCCCCAGGGACCAAACGGGGTGATATTACCCTTAACGATTTCTGTGACTGTTACACGCACCCATATCGCAAACAGACTTTCTCTGTATATCCCTGTTTGAATAACTCTGTCAGACAGATACACACACAAACACTCAATGGCGAATGGAGTCTTAAAAGGATGAACATCCATTTCTTTCTACTGTGAGTACAAGAAGTAACTATTATCCGTGTACACAAGTCCAAAATGTAGAGTACAATCAATGGTATTTATTCTGATTCTGCGGGCATTCAACTATGCTTTCTTACTCTGCTTCAAGTTATTGAATACTCCACGAATAAGTGGTACAGACAATAAAATGCTTTCCAAGTTAGCGATTCATAAGCCAGTCTCATGTTAGTTAGTCTGTGTAACCAGTTTGTGAACTAGTAGTCAGCCCTTATTATTAACCTCCGTAAGAGAAGTCCAGAAGGATAAATAATAATGTTTTTAAGATATAGACCGGAATTAAGCAACCCTGTTCTGGAAGGCTTTAGGTACAGTACTGCAGGATGTGGTTCCAACCAGGCAGCACCTCACCACCTCAGCTGATTTCTCTGGCCATTACTCTGGTATACCATCTTCATCTCAGTCTCAGTTTAGTTCTAAAGTGCTGGAAATAAACAAATACAAAGGTCACTGTTCAAATGAGTTTGGAGTTCTCCAGGCACTTGGGTGGTTGCATGTTGGTTCGTTTACACAGTTTGTTAACACACAATATGGCAATTGTAGGTCTTTCAACATGTTTTTATCAAATTATTATCATTGAATAGACATTTTAGTTTTTAGCATTTCAAGCAACATTTTTAAATTTTAGTTTATTAATAATCATATAGACAGTTGTTTTGGAAAACAAAAATAAGATTATTTAAGTCTTTTTAATGACCTGCGGACACGTTATTCAACTAGCTCAACTTTTGCAGGAAGGCGTCACATGGAAAGGTAGTCAGATGACACGTAATTGTAGGATGCTTACAGGTAAAACTAAATAATTTATCCTCAACTAGTTTTGTGGTGTAGGTCTACGTATTTTATAATGTTAACTAATTGTAATTTAAAGATATGGTTGCATTAGATCTGGACAGGAAGGATAACTCTGAGAGTTGGAAGGGGTGTGTCGCGATTCTGCCTTCTCAGACTGCGACACAGGTTCGTGAATCTGAGTGTCACGATTTCGGTTTCATAACACATATCGTTACAGCCCTAACGTGCATGTATGAAATATTGACAACGTCTGGGCATGCTCCTGATGAGATGGCATTTGATGTCCTGTGGAATCTTCTCCCTGACCTGGATCAGGGCATCAGTGAGCTCCTGGACAGTCTGTGGCGTTACTTGGCGTTACTTGGCGTTTTTAAGCGTGTGGCTAATCTCTGACCAGACAGCAGTCTGTGATTGGATGCCTGGAGGCGCTAGGTGTTGTCATTGACAACCATGTAGTCCTTTCCTTGCTGTGTTCTGAGTGAAGACAGATCTGAGGGTTGTCATTTTACTGCCAACTGTTTTACTGGCATGGTAAACAACAAAAGTGAAAGTAAAAGTTTCACATTTCTTTTATTTAGCAGACAATCATATCCAGATGAGAGGTCAAAGGTCAGAACATCCTAATACCAGGTTGGAACCCTCACATACCAGCAGGTACCAGATGCAAACCCTCTCGAATAGATGAAAACATTCTCAACCAGGTGGGAAACATTCACATACCAGGTAAGAACATTCTCATATCAAGGAGAGAACACACTCAAACAGATGTAAACTCTCTTCAGCAGGTGACAACAATCTGCCGATTGGTACCCAACAGGTGCTGACAATGGTTTAGGCAATTTTAAGACAGACACAGCAGCACCTGAGCCCATAACACACACCTAGTCCACAGAATGACTGGCAGACCTACCCAGTTAAGTGTAATTTCCTCCTGATGCAAATAGCACCACTTAGATCGGGGCAGATACAGTCCAGGGAGTGCAATGGGATCTAATGGTCACATCAAAGGGAAGTCCCATCCAAACACACACAAGCACACAAGCACACACACACACACACACACACACAAAGATCCTCCAGTGACATGAAATAAGATACAGGTTCCTGAGTGACAGACAAACACACACATGCATAGAGGTAGGCACGTCTCCTCATCCGGACGGAAGTAAAAAGATCTGACCGAGTGCCTCCACAAATAAAGCCACGCAAGCTGCCCACTGCCAGAATATGAGGCTTTAAAGACTTTAAACGATGCACACTGTTCTACTGTTAAGCTCCTGCTTCCGTCTGGCACATTGCAGAAAGAAACACTCATGTGACAATTTGGGATGACTGTGTCCTTTGACCCCGAAGCTGTGAATTTGATAAGGCTTAATTTATTTATTTCCTGACCTGTGTCACTGAATTCAAGTATAGGAGTTTGAAGATAAAGTCAGGCATAAACAAATATCTACACTAGTGTTCAAACGGTTGGAATCACCCAGGAATTACAAACAAATTGATCAGAAATTATACTTGAAACATGATTAATTATGGATGAGGTAAAACTGTTGTTCATTAGGACATGGAAGTAATAACGGTTTCTGAAAAAGTGGCTTTGCTTTTGTCTGTGAATAACTCCTTATAAATCTGTAACTTGCAACAGTGATAGACATTTGCAACATTTTTTATTTACTGGATATAGATTTGAAACAATTTAATGCCACCTTGGTAAATAAGGGTATCAAAACTTGAAGGTTCCCAACCGATATCTGTAAAACAAACAGTTAAATTCTAATAAAATGCACTCACTAGGTGCAAGTGAAATAGTGTACTAAAGACAACTAAGACAACTGGCCTGACAACTTTGTCTATGCTTCTTTAAGCAAAGTTCTGGTTTCTCATTTTAACCTGAATGCCTTTCACACAGATATCGGTAGCAGAGTTCTAATTAGTTGAACGTATGGGAGAGTCGGTGTTCTCCAGTGTCACAGCCGTGGGTACGGCCTTAATGCTACAACCATGGCATGTTAACCTGCTGAGCACGTCATTTCTCCAGATCACATCTCACAACAGCCGGTACAGCATTTCTGTTAGGGTTTCTATCACTTGATCCAAGTTAAGGCACCTGTTGGAGTGTTTGTTGTATGTTTACAACCAAGAGGAGATTTTGTCTCACTTGTTATGAAAGAAACTGCACTGGTCAACTTACAGAGGCAACAGAGAAACATGGTCTGGGTTTCATGCAATAACAAGCAATTGTAGACGATTGCTGGTATTACATGGCTACACCCAAACCTCTGAACACCATGCCATTTGGCCTTTAAAGGACCTTATATTTTTGTATAATTTAAAACAAATGTTAACAGGACAAACTGGTGTATGGGATACATCATACTCTTACAATCTCTGTATAAAATCTCTGTTGATATGCAACAATCATCTGACCAAAAAGACTTAGGTGCACAAAGCCATGTTCAGAGTACCTTATTTACAATCTCAGTTACCAACATAAAATATAACACACACATTTATAGCACATTTAAACAGTGTCTATTCCATATGGTTATGTCTCACCTGACTTCTAAACTGGTGTTCAGAAACCTTTCCCATACATGCATAAGAATCAAGCTAAACTGGTAAACAAAGTAAATACTGTCAAGAACTATCTTCTTGAGCGATCTAAATAATATAATATTTCAAATTGATCAAATGTGTCAAAAGTATGAATATACCACAGACCCCAAGACCACTAAACTGACTGATTACATGGGTGAAGCAGGTGCACAACCAAGACGGTACAATTGTTTCTATTGACATAATATAATGCACTTGTCGGTGACTATAATTTACTCAGCATCAATCAAATAAATCTCTTAAAGCTACTGACCATGTGATAACCGCAACATAGCCTACTGTAAACACTGTAGGAAGATTAACTGTTATTGAAAGCCTCAACTGACCCTAAACAATTTTATTCACCCCGCGCAAATGTCTTGCTCTCGGTTTTTTTTCTTTACCTTGTCCTGTAAAATAAGGTATTTCCACAAAAGCCAAAAAGTTGGTGAGTCTTCTATCAAGAGTTCGCTGAGAACATTTCCTCCTGCTCAAAGATTACAAGCGCTGCATGACAGCTGTCGCTGACGCACGGTGTCTTGAATGAAACCTGAGTTTCTCAGGTAGGATCGTCACTTCGTCCAAACATTTCACACTTTGACAGCGGCTCGTTTCTCGCGCTCCGCGAAGATTAAGTTTCGTAAAGAGCAGGCCTACATTAACCATAACAATAAGGTAGCCTACATGGCAGCAACATTTGCTACAGGAATAGTAACAAAGTAACGCATTTTTGCGTGGGTTTTTATAAAGTACTTTGCTTGCATGAGAGAGTAGTAATATCCATGTATATCAATCAATTCCATTTAAGTATATCTTTAAAATACAGGCGAGATGCAGTTGTCTAGGCTATACCACTCCCACTGGCCTGTTGTCTACTTGAGTGGCCTAGATATCTGTGATAACCAATGCCATATTTTAAGTGCAGTCTTTCAGAATCTATTTTTAAAGCATTTACAACGTTCTCATATCATTTAAGGGACATTTGAGTGGCTGGCACCTGCTTTATATTATATTTTACTTTCCACAAGTTTGCATATGCTACTGCACTAATCAGCAGTGCCGGCCCAAGCCTTTTGGTGGCCCTAAGCAGAATTTGATTTGGGTTGGGATTATTTTAATCAAGTGCGTTCTCTACAAAGAATCTACAAGTTGTAGCATTCAACAAAGCTTTGAATTGATCATAAATATCAGTATAAACTGAGGAAAGAGAAAAAATCAATATGTCCAATATTTGAAAATGTATACTTTGATGTAAATATATGGTATTTCTTACATTGGTATTTCATACCTAGCTAGCTATAGTTTGATTAGCCTATTTCAACGCTAGCGGGTTTGGTTTGCTAGCAAGCTGGCTAAATTATTTAGCTGTATCTCATTATCATGGCTATACTGTACACAGTGCCGCCGCTCCCACTACGCGCATCACGCACTGTGCGTAGGGCACCAAGTGCTGAGGGGGCACCAAAAATAGCCTAATGAAAAAATCATAAGAGTCATAATAATTATAATGCAAATATTATTTCAGTTTAGAAATAATACAGGCAGAATAAGAGATATATTTAATTGCTATATATTTAAACGATGGTGCCCCTCCCCCAAACACACACACACACACACAACTTCCCCGTGGGTGCACTTTTTCCTGCTATCTCAGTGGTCTGTTGGATTGCGCCTGACAAAGTTTGACACTATGCTAGTCAACTTTCTTGGAAATGGCCTCGAAAAGACAGCAGGAGTCAGGAGCAGAGAAAAGAAAGAAGAAACTGCGAGATGATGCGCACGCATCACTTGTCGGTAAGTCCATGTTTATTCATTCTCAAATATGGGAAATGTGCTGGTAATGTAATGGTTAGCCTATACATACACATCGAATTAGCTGACGTTATTGCTAATGTTAGCAAACTGAAATATGTTATAGTTTAGGTGCAAGTTATATTGCATTTTACTGTTAAACATGATCTATGCATTTTACAAGTAACTGACGCCAGCTAGCTGTTACTTTTCTTTAGATATTGAGCAGTAGTTTATGGTTTATTTTCACGTGACGGTGGTCAGTAACAGTTAGCAGTCAGTGCACAAGGTAGGTTAACAATTCTGCTTGCTTCTTCAGACAATTAATTATCATGTAGCATGTGATTAATAGTCTCTAGCCAGGCATTTAACTAAGTTTACCTAGCATAGTGTAATTTGAGAATGCATATTTTGGCGTTTGTTTGCTTAACCCACAACCATCTTTACTGTACGTACACACCGCCACAGACTTGAGCTTCCAAAGTTACCGGAAGTCATTTATTTTCAATGGAAGCCAGCTTCTCTCAGCTGCAAGGACCGGTAAATCAGTCGGCGTCACGTTTTGGGCGTGTTGAGCGACCAGAGCCTCAAGCAGAAATGTTGAAGTTTGTCCATCAGCAGGTGACAATGTAGAGACCTATGTGCCGCTTCTAACTGATCCTGCTCTTTGACCATCACAGGTTTTAGATGCAGATGTGTTGAAATAGTACTTTTTTTTCTCGGGGTGGGGGGGCATCATAAAGGAATTATGCTTAGGGCACCAAAATGGCTAGCAGCGGCACTGACTGTACAGTACTGTATCTACCAAAGATGAATAAACAGTTTTGGTCATTTCCGGGTACATGAGATTGAAGTCAGTGCTTGCTAGTTAACGTTAATGATTGCTTGTTAATGTTAGTACTCTTGCTAGCTAACATTAGTGTTTGCTAGCTAATTACATTATCTAACTGGCCTGTGATCATCTGTGTGTTTTCATTGCTAGGCAAGGAAGTTAGTTCCGTAAGCAAATTCGTTATGACCACATATTCTCTGCTGGTGTTAGCTTGTTCTCTTCTGCATAGCCAGCTAACAAGCCAAAGGTAGACTACCTACAGTGGGCTCCAAAATTACTGGCAGAGACTGGCAATGCACAAACACTACTGTAAAAATATAAACAATACAATTGTAGAGAAAAAAGCAAAACACCAACATGTGAGAAATACTGTACTTTATTAATGTGTCAATGGAGCCAACCAAATTTATTTTTTGAATAAATGAAAAAGCATTGTCATCCGAATCAAGGTTCAACAATCAATTAAAGATTGATTGTTAAAGATTATTGTAAAAAACATCTACCAAAAGTTCAAAAGAGACAAATAGTCATAGACCTTCATTCATTTGGTAATGGCTACAAGAAGATCCACAAATGATTGAATATTCCCCTGAGCACTGTCAGGGCAATAATAAGAAAAATCAAAAGACATGTAACAGTTAAAAAACATTATGGGCAGAGGACACAAGAATCAATTTGAAAAGAATTGCAGGCCCTGGTGGCATCTTGGGTCACCAGGTTTAAAAAATGCCATCAGAGGACACCTCCACAACCCTGACCTCTTTGGAAGGGTTGCCAGAAGAAAACACTTTCTGACCCCATGACACAGACGGGAGTTTGCCCAAAGTCATTTTAACGATGACTGGAAGGTGCTCTGGTCAGATGAGACCAAAATGTTACCTTTGGACAGATACAGCATCGGCATGTCACGTTAAAACAAAGATGCATACAGGGAGAGGCACTTCCTACCCATGGTGGCCTATGATTATGGGTCACTGAAGTTTTGAGGCTGTTTTAATTTCAGAGGTCCAGGGGTAGTGGTCAAGATTGATGGCATAATGAATTCCACCAAGT
Organism: Umbra pygmaea; assembly: GCA_016801145.1. Taxonomy (NCBI): domain Eukaryota; kingdom Metazoa; phylum Chordata; class Actinopteri; order Esociformes; family Umbridae; genus Umbra; species Umbra pygmaea. The sequence continues at coordinate 3,610 of JACXGM010022866.1, read as the reverse complement.
ATCAGGCAAAATCTGGTTGCTTCATCTCTGCAAGAAGGCTGGGACCACACAGAAATGGTTCGGTGACAACAAAATCAATGTTCTGCTATTCTCTCAGTTGCCGATCCTCAATCCAATCGAAAAACTGTGGGCTGGGTTGAAGAGGGCAGTAGATGCAAAGCCCATTAATCCAAGGATTTGAAAAGATCTGCATAGAGGAATGGTCCAAAAAACAAACAAGCAAAAAGAATGTTCAATTGAATTGGAAGTTCTCGTGTCACAGGTCGCAGACAACAAAATGGTTTTATTGAATAACCTTTTTATTTATTCATTTTTAGGTTAACAAAATTCCAACTTCACCCATCAAGCTATTACAGAGTGCCAAAAATAGAATGCACATTGGCCGAGCGCACCTGTCCACCTTTCTCCTAAACCTTGTAGGTTTCGCACGGTTCTGACTAATGAAAACCTTAAAAAAACAAGACCAGAAATGTCCAAACATTACTGAAGTTACCACATCTTTGAAGAAAAATAAATGAAACTCTCAAAGAAACAAGCCAAACCTTCAAGGAAACGAGAAATAAATGAATTAAACAAGAAAATTACTATTAAAAAACTTCTACAATGCATGAACTACAAGAATGAGAGACAAACGCAGAGTAAACTAAAAGGAATAAAAATAGACCTACAAATTAATATGTTGATGATACATATTATGGTAGACGTTTGGATTTTCTATATTCCTTGTCAACTTATTTTATATTACCATGTATTAACACCATAGTTGTGGTTAATTGTGCTGTTATGATGATGTTTTTCTTGATAATGATGTTTTTTTGGCGAATCAAGCATATGACAAACCTAAACTATCTTATATCTTTTGGTTTAAATGGTCTCCGAATAGACGTGGGTGTGATTGTAAGGATACAACATAAATAATATTGACGAATACCATTTTGTTGTTTGTTTAACCCTTATTTTACCAGGCAAGTTGACTGAGAACACTCTCCTTTGCAGCAACGGCCTGGGAGAAGTGAGGGAGAGGAGGGGGAGAGGGGGATGAATGAACCAACTGAGAGATAGGGATGATTAGGTTTCCATGATGGTTATTAAGGACAGATTGGAAATGTGTCGTGGACACCAATGTTAACACCCCTACTCTTACGAATAGTGCAATGGGATGTTTAGTGACCACAGAGAGTCAGGACACCCATTTAACATCTCATCTGAAAGTCAGCACCCTACACAAGGCAGATGTGCCCAAAACTGCTCTGGGGCATTGGGAATGATCTTTTGAACCGAGGGAAGAATGTTCCCTACTGGCCCTCCAACACCACTGGTCTCCTATCCCATCCCATAACCAGTCCTGACTCTGCTTAGCTTTATAAGTCAATCAGCTGAGCAATACAGGGCGCTATGCTGCTGGGTCTACCATCTCTGTTGGTAAAATGATTATACAATCATTTTAAGTTCAAATTTGATCATACTCACATTTCATAAATGAAGGCCCAATGCCCTCCAAATCAAGGTTTTGCAATCAATTGCACCCTTAAATATTATTGTAATTTTGGAGCCCATGGTAAGTACCTCCTGTTCTCGTTTTGTCTCAGAATTTGCACACCAGTGTCCAATAATCTCATAACTGTCTGTATTAATACTCGTCTGCTCCACATTTTCCCTGTCTTCCATTGTAATGTGTTACTGCATGCCGTGTTGCTGCCTAATACATTTATTATTTTTCCGTTATGTGAAATGTTATCAACTCAGCATCTTTTTCCGCCTCATTCTCCTCAACTACACTATGACTGTATCAGGAAAAATGATGTATGGGATATTGTGTCCCTAGTCTATGCAGTGCTTTACACACAACACAGCCTAAAATGTATATTTTTGATTAAATTAAGGCACAACTCATCACATCCTCAATGCGATTCCTGTTGAAGTAGCAAAATATGCACTGCATAGTTTATGAATTCATTGTCCCATCTAAAATTACTTTTCAGATTTTTTGAAATATAATGAATTAAAATTAAAACATTAAGACACATACCTAGCTATACCTAGACACATACATAGCTAGCAGCCAGTTATTAATTCATTTTTGATCCCATAGTTTGGAGTAGGATATATAAAAAACCAGTCAGACAAACACTTGACTTTGACACATTATATTTTGACCATCTAGCTGATCAACTTAGTCTGACTTCTCAGCGTCATGATAGCATGTTTTACTGGCATTGTCACTTCCAAATGCAAATTCTGCAACTTTAAATCGTTTGTTAGCTCTCTTGTACATGAGCTAACATTGCAAAGACACATACCTATCTATACAGCTGAGCAGTCAACTATTCAATTACTTTTGGTCCCATAAATTGGAGTACTATATATCAAAATGGCTTTCATACCTACATGGTTAAATGGTTTCTTGAGGTAAGTACCCTCAAATTAAGTCTGACAGATTGCACTTTAAACTATGAGTCATTGTTTTATTTCAAAACCAAGTGCTGGAGTTCAGGGCCCAAACAATTAAAAAAGTGTTACTGTTTAAATGACAATGCAATGTACTGTAAGTTGTTTTAGTGGATCATCACTATAAACAAAGTTGATGGCTAAATGTGAGAGCTGAACACTTTTAGTCTGGCAGGCATGTTGTGACTTCCATAGTTGTCCAGCAGGTGGCATGTGTCATCTAAAAAAGCGTTCTTGCGCAAAAATGGCTGTCATGCATCACTAAAGTGAATGGGATTGTGTGTGTGTGACTGTGTATGGAAGTGGGTGCTACACATTGGTGGTGGATGAGGTGGGCTTCCCCCCATTACTATGGAAAGCACTTTGGGTCATTGAAAAGAGCTATATAAACACAATAAATTATTATTAATTATTATTACATTAGTTTTAGTAATACAGTAATGAAAATAAAGCTGAACACAAAATATATGTAGTTTTTATTTCAAATGTATTACAATTGTTAGAAACTACTGATGAAAGTTCATTATTTTCCATAATGTAATGATAAAAATTAAACTTTCATATATTTTAGATTCATTGCACACCAACTGAAATATTTCAGTTCATTTATTGTTTTAATACTGATGATTTTGGCATACAGCTTATGAAAACCCAAAATTCCTATCTCAAAGAATTAGCATATCATGAAAAGGGTCTCTAAACGAGCTATTAACCTAATCATCTGAATCAACTAATAAACTCTAAACACCTGCAAAAGATTCCTGAGGCTTTTAAAAACTCCCAGCCTGTTTCATTACTCAAAACCGCAATCATGGGTAAGACTGCCGGCCTGACTGTCAAGCAAGAGGGTAAGACACAGAAAGAAATTTCTGAACAAATAGGCTGTTCCCAGAGTGCTGTATCAAGGCACCTCAGTGGGAAGTCTGTGGGAAGGAAAAAGTGTGGCAAAAAACGCTACACAATGACAAGAGGTGACCGGACCCTGAGGAAGATTGTGGAGAAGGACCGATTCCAGACCTTGGATGACCTGCGGAAGCAGTGGACTGTGTCTGGAGTACAAACATCCAGAGCCACCGTGCACAGGCGTGTGCAGGAAATGGGCTACAGGTGCCGCATTCCCCAGGTCAAGCCACTTTTGAACCAGAAACAGCGGCAGAAGCGC
>JACXGM010022864.1:0-16490 GCA_016801145.1 Umbra pygmaea | reverse complement strand
AGAGAGGGACACAGAAAGAGAGGGACACAGAAAGAGAGGGACACAGAAAGAGAGGGACACAGAGAGGGTGAGCACAGAGGAAACAGACGCATGAGAAATCGCCAAGTCTCGCAAGCCAAACGGCTCCTTCCACAATCTTTGAAAAAAAATGATCTTCTAAATGGGCATTCTTGCAAGACATTGTGTTGTTACCCAAGGTCTGGCCTTGCGAGGTTTCACCTGTCTTGGTTGTGAGGGTCTGTGTATCTGAAGTAGTACCAGGATGAGTCCACAAATGTATCCATGGTGTCGGTCTCCCTTTTTGCCGGACCTTTACACCTGAAGGCAGAAGAGGACAGGAGATTGAGGCCCTATCTATTCAAAACAAACTTTAAAAGTCCTGTCAAACACTGAAACAGATTTAACAGATTTGTAACACATTTCTGAAGGACAGAGATATGACCAAAATGTCAACAACAAAGTATAATGCTATGAAGATATGTTTTTATTCTTGGTGGACAGTTTGTAATGTACGTGGCTAGTGGATCTGAATCATTGTGGATATTTCAAAGTGATTCATGAAAAAGGGCAAATTTATTATAGAAACCTTTCCATTTTGGTCTGTAGACCTATAATATCCAGAGGAATTGCCTGCTATATCTGATACCTGTTAATAGTCTTTTTTATAGTAATGATTAATTTCTGTTAGACTATCTATAGACTATCGATCAAACGTTTTAGAACACCCAGGGATTAATTGAAATTATTGAATTATATATTAATAGACATTTGGGGGTCCGCATGGCATAGTGGGCTAAGTCTCTGCATTGCATGACTATCATGTCATGATAGTGATGGGTTTGAGCCTGACTATGGGTTCTCTGACTTTTTGGCATAGCGCTGCCCGGGATTTGGTTTAGATAAATCAGATTCTATGCTACCACGTCGTTCTCCAGCGACTCCTTGTGTTCAGATTGGGTACTTGTGTGTTCAATGTGTTGGATGAGTAGTGTGAAAAGAAACAGCGGCCTGGGCGACATGTGGTTGGGCAGGATTTAGAGGGAATTGGGAGGGGAGAAAAATGGGAAAAAAATTTAATTAAAAACACAAAATTAATAAATAAAAGAAATTAATGAAATTCACCAAGGTAGCATTAAATAGATTAAAATATCCAAGACCACCTACCAATGTTGCAAATGTCTATCACTGTTGGAAATGACTGCTTTATAGATCATTTTTTGATTGTAAATTGGCATACCTTGTCTTTGTTCAGATCAAGCCATACTTCACAATTCAATCATTGTTTATTATTTTTATAGTCTTATCTTTAATTTAACACCATATCTAACATGCTCTTATTAACTTTACATCAGGGTTAAAGGGTCTATTTACATAAAAATGACCTTGTGTGCAAAGATTAATTAGCTGTGCCAATAGGACACAAAACCAGACAGCACAATGCAAGCTCTATGTGTGTGTGTTATATGGATGTGTGTTTGTATAACGTGTGTAGGAAATGCAGCCACCAGGACCTTTTCATCCAATCCAAACAGTGTGCTCTGTACACAGTCCTCATCTGGCCGCATCAATGACACCAACATTCAGGGGGAAAAAGTGTTACTAAAACAAACACTTTTGAAAACACATATTTTAAACACCCACAGTAGAACTCAGAATATCTGGCTGTCACATTTTAAACACAAAACCATACCTGGCCCATTCTTCATGTTCTGCCCGCTGTGTCACACACGTTCAGGTTTAAATGTCATGGACCAGATGAGCACACAACAGTATTCTGAAGCTGAGATTAAACTAAACCTCTTCACAAACAATACATATTTAAAAGAAAAAAAGACCCCAAAGCAGTAACAGATACAGTTATAGAGACACACACACACACACACACACACACACACACACACACACACACACACTTGCCAGTCTATAATAAGATGAGGTAATCACCTAGTTGTTGCTTAGCAACAAGGGTAAGGTGTACCAGGTTAAAATATTGAAAGCCATGTGCCATTTCATAAGATCAAAACCAAACATCATACCAAAGTGCCTCCTTTACAAAAGAGGAGGCCAACAGATTAGAGGCATTACAGTATTACAGGAATGTGATGTTGATGTTTCAAAAACCACTCTCACTGCTAGTTTCAGAATCCATGTGGGGCTGGCTGACTGGACATATTTTTCATTTGCTACTGAGAATAGTTTTCTACTGTCTGTTTGTTTGTTTTCATGAATGACCGAGGGTAGCAAGAGTTACAATATGAAGTATGAACCTGATAACAAATTGAAATTGCAGTGCAGGGCATTTTGTGCCAGAGTGGGGCAGAATGCTCCCAAACAGATATGGCGTCAGAAGACAAGATGATACCAGTAAAGAGCTTTTGTTGATGTGTGTCTGCAGTCTTAGCCACACACACATTCAGTCAGGCCCAAATATTAGCCACACACGAGACACAGGCCGTTTCTGGCTGGCTGGGCTGATTCACACAGGCAGGGCGGCTGCCCCGCAACAGAGACAATATGAGTGTTGGAGGAAATGACTTGTCAAGGACCACACAGATGGAGATGATCTTATCTCTCCCCGCATCTCTAATCAAACTCCCCCGTACAAGCCACACAGCCAGATATTGGACATGAGTTGAGAGAGCAAATGTTCTCTAAAGCTCCAAGAAGAGATTGAAAGAACAGCGAGGAGGTGACTATCTCTGGATATAGCCATCTTTAATGGACAGATGACAGTAGCTTTGAATAAATGGACTGTGCAGTTTGACAACACTCTCTCTACATCCCTCTCTGTTTGGCTGAGCTGTTGAAAACGAATGTTCTTGTTACGTTATAACAATTCATCTTCCAATCACAGCACTACTTCCTTTTCCCGGGGAGAAATCTCTTCGTGAAGAAATCAGATGTCGGAGAGGGGTCGTCTAATGAGACGCAATGGGCTGTCGTCAATTGTAGTGCACTACATAGGAAGGAGTGTGTCATTTGGATGCAGTCATTGTTCAGTGAGCAGCAGGAAGGACTTCACACATTTCCCTGACCGTCACCATCTCATTTTGACTCACAGTCAGTTATCCAGTGTGGTGAGCAGTGGTAATTGGGTGCTGGGATGGTGTGTATCTATATATTTGTGCCTGAGTGTGTGTTTGTGTGGGGGTTGGAAATGCAGACTGGCACCAGTATGTTTGCCTCAGTTGGTTTACATAACCAGAGTGTAATAGTGACATCTGTCACTCATTATATAACCTTAAACCATGTAAAAACCAAAAGCCAGGCTGGTAATCATATCCTTAATACAAAGTGGATGAATCCCTAATGGCACACTACTGTATTTCTTTTGTAGCTACACTACATTTTACCAGGGCTTATAAGGGCTATGTTCAAAAGTGCACTGTATAGGTAATAGAGTGTGATTTGGAATGAATGCAGTGTTCTCACTGAAATCACAGGCAGGCTATCAAAATTGCCCTTTAGTACAGACGAAATGGGGAACTGAGTAAAAACACTGAAAGGGCCGGAAAAAAGCAAGGTTTTACACAACTGAACTTCTGAAGAATATAAAGAAGAATATAAAGGAAATAGAGTGGAATAACACTTTATTTAAATTAAATCACAAACTTGAACTCCATCACTTACGGATAGTCGTGAACTAGCCCTGTAACTGTAACTTACAGTAGCGCTCACATCCTGACTGGATATTTAATGGCCAGGTCAAAAGTAGTGTGCTACTTACTAACATTTCATGTTAGCCTAGCCTACTACATTTATTTACTAACAATTTCATTATTATGATTGTCGTTGTAGTTGCTGTTAACGTTAATATCATTTAAAATTTTCCTGTTATTACGGTTGCGTTTTTTATTGTGTTAATTACTGTTTATGCTGTATTCATGAGAATGTGGTTAAAGTATAATTAAAAAGGTAGTAAAAATGTTGATCATGTATCAGAATCAATTTTAATTGAGTCATATACATTGAGTGGAGTGTGCCATTAACAGTAAAATGCTTAGTTACAAGTCCTCTCTAGCAATGCAATCAGTCATATTATATTATATATTATATATTAATATATTATATAATTACATATTATATATTAATACATAAATAATAATAATAAAACAAAAACGCAAGAGAAACACTGGTAAAAAGTGGACGAATTTAGTAGCAGAATTCAGCAAAGTACAGTATCTCCATAGGGATGTGTACCAGTTTATCTATATAGTAGTCTCATGGCTTACAAAGTGTTGTTCTGCCTATTGGTTTGTGTGCTAATATTATGTTGTGTTTTACATTTTATTTGACCTGAGCATGGCTGAGGTGCACTCATGACCAGCTCGGACTGCATAGCGGAGAGGGTAAGGTGGGATTCGAAATGTTTGATAATCTGTTTGTTGACCTGGCTGTCGAAGACCTTAGAGAGGCAGGGCAGGATGGATATAGTTCTGGAGCAGTTTGGGTCTAGGGTGTCCCCTCTTCTGAAGAGCGGGATGACCGTGGCATGAGACTGAACTTTAAGCCAATGTTTATCATTTAACTGTAACAGGAATATATTTTGCTCAACAGCTAAAATAACGAAACTTGTGTCAGTGTCCAATAACTTCTGGACCTAACTATCTCATAACAGTAAGTACTCAGAGGATGAATGGGGGGCAATTTCATTTAGGGTATCTATGGGGTCTATAACAGACAGCAGTAAGACTTATTTCCGGATAAAACATTTTTGTTTAAGTAGAAGCTCAAACTGTTTGGACATAGACCTGAAAAAGATAACAGAGCTCTGTAGGCTATTATTGAAGTAGATTCTAACTCCGTCCCCATTAGCAGAACCATTTAACCGAATGCACCAGTTCAGACAGGAAACACCATGTGATTACTCAGACACTTTAATATGGACATATAATGTGGGTCCACCTGGCGTACTGGGCTAAATCCTTCCTTGTAGGAGAAACTACGTCATGATAGTCAGTGGTTTGAGCCTGACTATGGCTTCTCCGACTTTGCCCGGAACCTCCAGCACGAGTCAGCCAAATTGGCATAGCATTGCCTGGGATACATTATATAATTTGGGATAGATAATCTAGCATGCCACATCGCTCTCCAGCGACCCCTTGTGTGCAGATCGGGGGTCTGTAAGTTCAATCGCAGAAGTATAATTAGTGGGTTTCAATCATGGCATGCATGATCTGACTAAAGGCTTCTGTGTTGGAGGAGCAGTGGGGAAAGAATCGGCCGGCTCGGCGACATGTGGCTGGAAGAACCATGTGAGTGCCCCTCACCATCCTTCATCTGTGCAGTGAATTGCGAAGCTGCTGACAAGGCAGGGTTAGAGGGAAACAGGACAAGACCAATTGGGAGCTAAGAAAAATTGTGAAAAATTACAAAAAAAATATAAATACAGACATAGCATGATCAAGATGTATAATTACTCACAATGTGTCGCACTGCTTAAGTCTTGGTATATGTATTTGCTTTTACTATCCTCAATTCTACAGTGCATATTTCAGGCACAAAAACTAAAAATGTAACACCAGGAAAGTATTTCTGTTTCAAATAATGTCAAGCATAGTAGGTGTACCTATCACCCCAAATGTCAGAGGCAGGTAATTTGCCTCCCTCACTCCCCTAATAATAACAGAGGTTTGCTTAAAATAATGCCCTTGAATATAGTGTAGATTTATTCTGATTACACAACACTTTGTTGTTGACATCTGTTGTGTGAGGAGCCTTTTCTTTGTCAGTTCTTCTGGAGCTCTTCTAATGTGTCCATGGCCTATTGTATTGTTTTAATCTCGTAGCATGACTAAATGTTGTTTGATATACAAAAATAATAATTTCATTAAGTTAACTTATAAACGGCCCAGATAGTTAATACTACTTCTTCCTTGGTTTAACTTTGAAGTCTGTCCATACAGAAATGTAATTGAAATCATCTCCAGCTATATTTGCACAGGCTGCGTGAATGTCTGCACCTGGGCATAGGCCACTGAATTGTAAAAAGTGTTGAATGCTTTGTTAATACAGCCACCACCTTAACTATATAGTAAAATAAAATGCACCATATTATGTCTTAAATGCCTGTGAATCCAATGAAAGTAGAGACGTGTTCTTTAGTGAAGCAGAGCTGATTAGAGGCTGTGTGACACAGACATATTGCTGGTCTGTGCGTTATGATCACACGTAATACGCTAGGTGAAGTGGACAATGCGCTCAATCTGATACGTATCTGTCAACTCAAACAACTCTGAAATCTTGCTGAAACATTTGACTCATTTTGTGCTCTGACAGGAAATATATTTCTGTTTAAAATAACAATTCAACATCACAAATTGTCTTGTGCTTACTAGCTGCCTATTCAGTGGTTCACGTACCATTCCATTGCAAAGATCTAGCGGCCTACTTCCGCATTAAACCAATTTGCCGCAAGTAGCGGACTCACTAGTGAGTTTTGCAGCATTAACGGTGTAGTCAGCTGCGCTAACATTTCTCCGTGGCCTGCCTTGTTGGTGAAGAGGAATTGGAGAGTGCTGGATTTAATTGCTTCATAATTCTATTGGTAAGTCATCAAAATATATTCAGTAAATGCTTATAACAAACTACAGTTAGATAAGATTGATAACTCAATCTAAAATAATTTTAAAAATCACCCTCTCTAACTGGAACTCTCAAACTAGTGAGTGCAACACACTTTACTGAACATGCACGTAATTCATGACTAACAATAAGTATGGTAACTGAGCTAGGTACACAGTACCAAAACCCCCCAGGACAAAACAGAACCAAACAGGTGGAGGCAGGGGTGAGAGGGAGGTGCACAGATGCAATCACCACATGCTCCATACTGGGTGAGCACACTGCCTAAATAGCAGCTAAATACTAATCAGAATGGTATTGATGACAGGTGTGTCCCATCAGCTGATGTTGACTGAATCAGGTTCCCACTGCTGCACTTATTACCATTTTTGGATGACTGGGATCTCTGATTATTCTATGGGATGTCCTCTGACAACGTGTGCTGTAGAGGTTCTGGATGGGGTGTGTGTTTTGCCTCCGTGATGTATTGGGCTGAGGAACTTTACGTTTTTGACCCGCTCCACCTCAGCCACGGGGATGAGAATGGAGACATACAACTTCCGTAGTGAAAGATCCGCTCTTTGGATTCGGTGATGTTTTTAGCTTTGCACCATATTGCAAAGATCCGTGACAAACTCCCTGGTCAATGAGCAGTAACCTTATACAGGTATTCTACTCCTCCAGGTGTGAGGGTGCCAAAGTTATAGTTATAGCTGTAGTTATAGCGTCATCTGTTGACCTGTTTGGGTGATATGCGACTTGTAGAGGTTCCAAGTTGCCTGGAATGATGGTTATTATGTGGAGCTTGACCAGTATTTCTAAGCACTTCATGGTAGCAGTGTCAGAACAAAAGGACGATAGTCATTTAGGCAGTTTAGTTGGTAATTGCGGTGTAAATTTAGTAAAACTTACACATAACTGAACCTACAGTACATGAATGCATTGTGTGGATATGAGCCTTTTGTAGAGGATTGTTATCGTCCTCGAGTCGATTCTTTATTTGATTATCTCCTCACAAGGGCGGAGATTTAGAGGTCAGAGAGTTCTTACCTTGGACAAGTACAGCTGATCCAATCAGCAGCCTGGACTAGAGGAGACGCCCCCTTCCCTGTGATGGATGGTAGTTTGGGCAGGGTGACAGGAAGTTCCTCCTCAGGGACCGCCACAGGACCACAAGACCCACAATGCACCACAGGGATGGGTGTGCCCCAGTAACGCTGTCGAGAAATCAGCCAATCCCTGAGCTTGGAGCTGGTCAGGTGGCCACCCACTTTTCTCTCTCTGGCCTTCTGGGTAATAGCATGAAAAGCCTCTTCCCTGCTGAGGCCTGTAAACTACACAGAGATAAGGGTGAGAAAACAGGGTGTTTAGATCGTCTGTTGTTTAGAGAAGAGATAGCTTAAACACCAACAAATTCAACAAAACGTAATTTAAAAATAATGCGAATATAAATGACAATCTTCAATTAATAACCATAAAGCAACAACCACTGTGAGACAACAACTGAAATGCTACTCAATGTTTCCTCTATATATTAATGTTACATGTTTACTTTGCACTTATGAAAAAAAACTAATAATGTGCTGACAGACCTCAGCAGAGTTGAGCAGTGTGTGGTTTCTACTGTCTTGCCTCTTGACGACTTGTCTCCAGTTTAGACCAAGAGATCTGGCCACAGATGCATCCTCCTCACTGCAGTCAGGAATACCTACCAGGCACATGGTACACGTGTTACAGACAGAGACATGGTACACGTGTTACAGACAGAGACATGCTACATGTGTTACAGACAGGGACATGCTACATGTGTTACAGACAGGGACTTGTTACATGTGATACAGGCAGGGACATGTTACATGTGATACAGGCAGGGACATGTTACACGTGTTACAGACAGGGACATGCTACATGTGATACAGGCAGGGACATGTTACATGTGATACAGGCAGGGACATGTTACACGTGTTACAGGCAGAGACATGTTACACGTGTTACAGACAGGGCCATGTGACATGTGTTACAGACAGGGCCATGTTACATGCGTTACAGGCAGAGACATGTTACACGTGTTACAGGCAGAGACATGTTACACGTGTTACAGACAGGGCCATGTTACACGTGTTACAGACAGGGCCATCTTACACGTGTTACAGACAGGGCCATGTTACACGTGTTACAGACAGGGACATGTTACATGTGTTACAGGCAGGGCCATGTTACACATGTTACAGGCAGGGCCATGTTACACGTGTTACAGACAGGGACATGTTACATGTGTTACAGGCAGGGATGTTACATGTGTTACAGGCAGGGACATGTTGCATGTGTTACAGACAGGGCCATTTTACATGTGTTACAGACAGGGACATGTTACATGTGTTACAGACATGTGTTTCGTCCTAAAAGATGTTGAGGTCACATGCTGGTACAAACTGGAGGGGATTCATAAGTGGACAGACCAATACAATGAAAAGACCAGACGCTCCAAGGGCAGTAACAGACAGTGAGTATACCTATGACAGTGTCTAGATGATCGTTAAACTCCTGCTGTCTGGAGATCACCAGTGGAAGTTCCTGACCGGTGAACACGTTGTGAGCGGTGACCTCTGTCAGGCAGTCTGTGGGGGTCAAATATTATATGTCAGAGAGGTGAATCTGTGTACCTGGTTACTTATTATCAACAATCAGTGAAATATGAGAAGAATAAAGAGGAATGAGTAGAAACAGAGCGAGTAGAAGAGAGAAGAGAGCAACTCAGGGGATTCCTAATTAAAGCACAGAGGCGCAGGGAGAAAAGCTGCAGAGCAACACATTAAACACTCAGGAGAGTATACCTGTGTACAACCTCTCTATTTTACACACAGACACACACACCCCTAAACCAACAGAGATATCACTTACACTGAAACTTATTCGATGTCCCCGGAGCTACGCTCTCCCCAGAAAACAGCTTAGTATAAGACAGGTGCATCCTGGTTTGAGTTTAGCATGAGCAGCCAGTGCTTTCACAGGGCTGTCCTAAGGGACCACATGTCCTCTGTTACAGTGTTCTCTCTGTGTTCCCACTACTTTAGTATAACCTTGATGTAGTTTTGCTTTTTCATATACTTTATTCTTTCTTATCCATTGTCAAATGTCCATATGGATAAAAATGTTGCAGGTAGTAGGAAAGATATTTTTAAATAGCATTAGTGCAATGGCGTTACTATGGGAACATCTTCCTTTGTTCCAGTGTTGAAAAGGGAACACTAAGGAACTACTTGAATTACAGGTGCTCTCAAAAGTTTTCACCCCTCTACAACTTTTCCACATTTTATTGTGATAAAAATGACACCAACATTTATTTTATTAGGAGTTTTTGCTCCTCATAATAAAAAAGAAGTCCATAATGTTTTTTTTTCTTCATTTTTCTCCCCTCCCAATTGGTCTTGTCCAATTCCTAATAACCCTGCTTTGTCACTAGCTCCGCAACTCCCTGGACAGATGTGGGATAGTGAGGGGTGCTCACATGGTTCATCCAACCAAATGTCGCCGAGCCGGCCGATTCTTTTCGCACTTCTCATCCAGCATGGAAGCCTTTAGTCAGATCATGTACTGGATGATTACGTTCACCAACTATACTTCTGCGATTTAATTTACAGGTGTCCAATCTGCACACAAGGTGTCCCTGGAGAGCGACGTGGCAAGACAGATAATTTGAGTTATCTATCCCAATCTGAATGAACTCTCTAGCTAGCATGAATTGCATGAACTTCATTTCACTGTCTTGTCTTTTCCAATTGTCAGAAAAAGAAACCATAGTCTGCTAGAAAGTTTTCTTATAGCTGTTGGGATGCTACAGTAACCAGTTAGAAAAAACACCGTATGGACCAGTCCATAGCAGACCAGGAAGTTTAGTCCTCATTGTGTTTTCCCACATAACGGAAAGATTTTGACACTTGTACATTTATCAATATACAGACGGGTCTCCAATTAAAATAAAAATCAACATGGAGTTTCTCAGTAAGGTGTTGGGCCACCACGACCTGCCAGAACATCTTCAATATGCCTTTTGACATGGAGTCTCTGAACCTCTCCTGGAGTCATCTGATGATGGTGGTGGATAGTGCATTCTAAGATGTCAGTCCAAAATATCCCATAAATGTTGAATTGGGTTGAGATCTGGTTACTGTGAAGGCCATATCATCAGATTCACACCATTTTCACACTCATCAAACCATTCAGTGTCCCCTCAGGCCCTGTGGATGGGGGCATTGTCATCCTGGAAGAGACCACTCCCATAAGGATAGAAGAGTTTCACCATGGGATAAAGGTGATCACTCAGAATAACTTTAGAAGGACTTATAGCGACGCTTCCATGTAAGGGGACAAGTGGACCCAAACCATACCTGGAAATCTTCCCCCACAGCATTCATTATGTTTCTCCAATCCATTCAAACACATCACTCCCGCTGGCCAAGAATGTTTGAAAACAATTGTACAGTTCTACAAAGGTCTGGAATATTGCCCTACAGTCAAGTGTCCACAAAATTTCTTAGAACACCTCATTAATAAAAATATATTGCACAGTAAGTCACATGGCCATGTCTTGCTAATAAAATAAGAAGACAGGCATCAAGTTGCTCTTCAACTGAACATGTTAGAATGGGGAGAACGAGTGAGCGGTGTATGATATTCAGTGCCAGTTGCAGCGGTTGCTATATCAGGAATGGACAACAGGGTTTACTGAATATAGTGTGACAAACTCAGTCTGTTATTTACACCTCCAAATCTTAGTAGCTGGAATGCAACAAAATTATATTGTTTTATCAGCCAGCCCCGCACACATCTACTACACACATAGTAATATTTAGTGTAATACACTTTGAACAGATATCCCACACCATGTGACCACAGACTACCAGACAATAGGTAGTGTTTCATTCTCACCTTTGCCTGGCTGCAGAGCTCTTTCCGAGGCTGCGCTGACTGGGCTGGTACCATGGAGCAGCCTGTGGGAGGGAAGGATTGACAGGTAGGCAGCCCCAAACACTGCCTCTGGGCTTGAGGTATACCCTGCCAACGTCTCCCCGATCACTTCCCCATTAACCTGCATGAAGAGTATCCACACACACGGTAGAACAAAACGAGAAGGTGTGTTAACAGATCAACATGCTGCCACAGAACTTCTATTGTGAAGTCAAAAAATATAATTACAATCAAGAGTTTTAGCAGCTGTCCTGTCAGTCATTGTGCACACTCTTGAAGATAACGAAGATTCAATAGGACTGGACCCTGCTTTCTATCTACAAAACTAGCGATGGCACTACTTTTAATTACACACGTTGTCAGGCTCTGACTGATTTATAAGAGCCTCCCTCCCACACACAAGCATGCACGTACCGAAGAACCCACACAAGCATGGTAATTATCTAGCCTAGAAGTGGGGAACAGTCTGGGCCTTCGTGGCCTTCACAGAAGGCATAAGGATTAAAACAAACATATAATTTTACATGTAGAATGGAAATTCAGTATCTTGTAGGGCGCAAATGAGTGCACAAATGAAATCATTAGTTTTTGCCAATCAGTCAAAGATTCTTGTAAGACCTCATCTCAAAGTGAGAGCGTGTACGTTGGCACTACATTGGCTGAGCAAGCACTTTAATGGATTTCCTTCTTCCACTCAAGGAATTATTGGTAATCAGATGCAAGTAGCTTTTTGGGTCTTCTACTGCTTCTGTATACACTCTATTCTTATTGTCTGGTTCCTTCAAATTACTTCACATTTCTTCAGCCATCTCACATATTATCAACTAGCATTGGGACAACATTTGTATATATATATTTGTATAAACAAATAGCATGAAATTATTTTCTCAGGTGGCTTTTAAGAGTAAGTATATTTATATCAGAATATTTTGTTTAATTTGATTAAATCATTCAAATTATTGTATTTTCAAGTTATTACAATGTTTGCAGTGTGCTTGAGAAAATGTTAATACCAAAGAGAAACAAGATCTAAATCAGGGTTTTTATTTTATCCAATTTGACTTGGGTAAGACTATTTTAGGAAAGAAAGTGATGTTTTTAGGACTTCTTTAAGGTGATATTTGCACTCCTTTTCTACTACAGTATATACAACAGTTGGCTGGAACTCTCGGAACTCAAGGGCCAGACATTAGTAATGTTTGTAAATAAAGCTATCAAACAAAAACTTTCAGACTAACAACAAAAATTACCTAGAAAAATAGCAGTTACAGATGCATTCAAAATTATTCAACCCCATTACAAATCAGGTTTATGGTCAAGATTTACAGACTTTCATCTGTTTGCAATGAACAAATCAATCAAATAAATCAATCAATTAAAATAGCCTAACACAACAAATGCATCAAGTAGTTTCCCCAAATCAAACTGAGAATTCAACTCATAATGACTTCACTAGTCTCAAAATTATTCAACCCCCTGAAGAGGCACCACTACTGACCCAAAAGCACAAGAAAGGTTGGCTGCAATATGCTCAAAATCACATAAAAAACCCACCGAAGTTTTTGGGTTCTGTTCTGTGGAGCGATGAATCAAAACTGAAACTATTTGGCATGATGGATCAGCAGTATGTCTGGAGGAATAAGAATGAAGCATACGCTGAAAAGAACACTCTGCCCACAGTCAAGCATGGTGGTGGCTCAGTGATGCTCTGGGGCTGCTTTGCATTTGTCTGTAGACCTTCCAACAGGACAATGATTTGGGATCATACCTCAAGTTCCACCAAGGCTTTGTTGCAGTCCTGGAAGATTTTACAGTGGCATTCCCAGTTACCTGAATTGATCCAAATAGATAATCTCTGGTGGGATTTGAAGAAGGCGGTTGCAGCATACAAACTTAATAATATTAATGAACTGGAGGCCATCTCTCATAAGGAATGGGCTAAGATTCTTCAGGACGCTGCCAGAGCCTGGTATCTGGCTAAGCATCTCATTTGCGGCAGGTCATAACAGCAAAAGGGTGCTCTGCTTAGTACTAAAATGCTTGCCATGAAAGAGTTATAATAATAATTCTGAGATTGGAGAAGTCATTAACAGTTGCATTTCCAGTTACATTTGGGGAAATCACTTTAAGCATTTGTTGTGTCGAGCTAATTCAATTGCTTTTGTTTGTACATTGCAAACAGCTAAAAGTCTTAAAATTTTGACAAGAAGCCTGATTTGCAATGGGATTGAATAATTTTGATTGCATCTGTACCATAGATTTTCTCAAGATTGGATTGTACTGGAAATACCAAGGGTAAAACTGCATTTGAAAACTTTGCCCCACAGTAATAGAATGCTATTCAGTGACCTTAAGCTTGGAAAATTGTTGTCTTACAGTCGGTTTAAATGTCCAATAAATTATATTTTAATTGTTAATTGTGATTGTTTTTGTTAATGTTTGTATTTTAGATTTAAATATTTAAAAATATTCAATGTTTTTGTTGCAATACAGGACTCATCTATCAAAGTGTCATGGGTCTCAGTTGATTCTCTCTGTACATATCCAGTGAATGGAATATATATTTAATGTATTTATTTATAGATATTTCAAGACAAATGAAAATAACAGGACAACATACATACATACACAGAACATATCCTTATAATTCCCCATTACAGTATATATAAAGTACAGTATATACAGTCTCTGTCTCTTGGGGGTGATCACTGTCACATCCTTTGAGGCCGTGACAGTTATGTGTTTTGGTGTTAGTGATTATGTGCCATTAGACAGGAGCACTGTGTGGGAGCTGCTGCTGGTCACATTATTCTGTGCCTGTAGGCTACTGTTGTCCCTCTGTCTGCCAAAAGCTCAGGCCACAGTATGTGAGCAGATATGAGCAGTTGAAACTCCTACTCATCACTGCTGGATTTGTCCCTGCACACCTCTATGGGATTTTCCCATTGAAATAAATCCTGCTTAGCCCTTCCTGCATACATGTCTCCTACATTTTCGTTGTCAAACACAAAACATAAAAATATACCTTGTCTATTTTTGTTGTGTAGGACACAATTACCCTTTGAAGACAGCTCTCTGATAAGTCGGGCAAAGTCAACATTTCAACAGCACCTCGTAGGCTGTGAATAAATCTAAAGAAGGGTAGTGAAATGAACGCAGCGTAATATGTTAGCCAGAGCAGTACACGAGAGGAATAGAAGCAGAACCGATTGCAGCCACTTCACCATGTTAGAAACCGCTATGTGCTCTAAGCAAATTGGTGTGTTCTTCTGTTCACTCCACTGGCTGACATTCTGCCTAAAGCCTGATTGATTCATTTATGTCATCAACACCATTGATTCTCTTGCATCAGAGATACATGAGATGTAGAGTGAGAAATTATAGGATTTGTTTTTCTTGACTAGTCAGTGTGACTAAACATTTTTGGAGGTTTTACCCCACAGAAGGCCTAGGTACAATATCTATGGTGTGAAGGCCTGAGGAAGTGCTACTAAAATGCAGGATGGATTGACAAGACGGAAGAGGTACGAGATGAAAGTTTCACCTTAAGGTGGAAGTCGAAGTAGCAGCCGGTGCAGTCTCCGATCCAGTTGGCTTGCATTGCCTTGACCCCATACCACGCTGGCAACTCCTCTAGAGCATCCAAGAGGGGCTGGGAGACAGGACGAAAAATATATTGTTTTAAACTCATAAAAAGAGATGTTAAGTTATAATTGTAATGTCAGATGAAGATAATTAAATTCTGGAGAACAGTCCTCGGGTTCAAGTTCCAGATCAGTGTCTGTCAGTCACCGACTCCAATTCACCCAAAGTGGCTCTTTTAAGGCTCAGCCAGATTTCTGGCACAACATGTATCGTTTGCCTTGTGTCACATTATGTATTCAGGGGGATTTTAAAAACCTTGAAACCCATTCAGCATACGTTTTAGTTCATCGCAAACCAAATCGCTCATGAATGCTGCAATCATTCTCGACAAACTTATCATAATGAGGCAGACACAGAGGGAGAGAGAGTAAGGGAGAGAGCACATCGGACAAATAAATCCCAAGCATCAGGTCATAATTCCCACTCCTGATGGGAGGGAGAAAGGAAGGGAAGAAGGGAGGGAGGGAGGGATAATGGAAGGGACAGAAAGAAGAAAAGGAGAAAGGCCATCAGAGAGAGACTTGTGTGGATTCTGGCGTCTTCGTGTTTGACAGGCAGCCTAGCAGTCATTAGTGTAAGACGCTTCATCGCAAGGTTTCCCAGCTAAAGACGTTACCAAGAACAAAGATGGAAGGAAAATTAGGTGAAACTGAGGTGTTGAAACCATTATGTGAAGACAAAAGCCCAAATAAATTGTCTCTATCTCTGCAGAAAATACTTGAATGGAGCCACACATATATAAGGGAATAGGCCTATTGGCTGGGAGAATTTTAAGGATCTCCATGGCAACCTAGCAAAGCAATTAAAAGCCAACATAAAATTATGGCAAATGTTTTTATGCATGTGTGATGAATTTGTATTACATTCAAGTATTATACTTCAATATTATTATTGACTGAATAATATTGAAGTATTATACTTCAATATTATTCAGTCAATATTATACATGTCAACAATATGTTCAATATATTGTCAATATAATGAGTTACTCATTTTGTTCATTATGTTGGTATGTGCGTGTTCTTGTAGTGCATTCCATGTGAGGGTCAGAATTAATTCTCAAAGGTCATCACAAGTATAGTAAACAAAGGAAAACTGTAAAATGAGTAGTGTAACGCCCGTTTCAGACATACTCCGTCTGCAGTGCGGATGCGGTGCGGTTGCAGTTCGTATGCGGTGCGGAGCCATGACAAGCCATTGTGCTTTCACACATCACACGTTTGCAGTGCGCTACTGATCCGAAGTTTCTGTGTTCCACAACTCAGTGGCGTAGGCACGGGTGTGCCAGGGTGTGCTTGTGCCACCCAAAGAAG
>JACXGM010022862.1:0-16486 GCA_016801145.1 Umbra pygmaea | reverse complement strand
CAATAAGACATTATTAGTGTCCATTAGGAAGTTCAATCCATTGTTTATGGCCTGACCAGCCGCGGGAAAACCGTTACTCTGAGTGACGCGGTGCGTGAGTTTTAAAATAGTAGTTTTTGACAATCAAGTGCCACCCCAAATAAAAGACTGGCCCAAGCTGGCCCCCCCAGAAATAATGTCCTGGCTACGCCCCTGACTACGCTGTGAAAGACTGAAATCTTGCAGCGCCCGCAAGGTCCCCCTGCTCAAGAAAGCACATGCACAGGCCTGTCTGAAGTTTGCCAATGAACATCTGAATGATACAGAGGAGAACTGCGTGAAAGTGCTGGTGAGACCAAAATCGAGCTCTTTGGAATCAACTCAAATCCCTGTGTTTGGAGGAGGAATGCTGCCTATGACCGCAAGAACAACCATCCCCACCGCCAAACATGGATATGGAAACATTATGCTTTGGGCGTGTTTTTCTGCTAAGAGGACAGGACAACTTCAAAGCATCAAAGGGACAATGGACGGGGCCATGTACCATCACATTTGGGTTAGAAACTCCTTCCCTCAGCCAGGGCATTGAAAATGGGTCTTGGATGGGTATTCCAGCATGACAATGACCCATAACACACGGCCAAGGCAACAAAGGAGTGACTCAAGAAGAAGCACATTAAGGTCCTGGAGTCTCCAGAGCTTAATCCCATAGAAAATCTGTGGAGGGAGCTGAAGGTTCGAGTTGCCAAACATCAGCCTTGAAACTTTGATGACGTCAGCCGCGGTCGGTGGATCTTAATTGGGGAGGACGGGCTCGTATTACGCTCAGAACCGGAGTGAATGGAATGTGTGCAAATCAAAAAAACTATTGGTTTTGTTCGTTGCGCACCATTCCATTCACTCCGGTTCCGAGCGTAATACGAGCCCGTCCTCCCCAATTAAGATCCACCGACCGCGGCTGGATGACGTGTATAGGATCTGCAAAGAGGAGTGGGACAAAATCCTTCCTGAGATGAGTGCAAACCTGGTGGCCAACTACAACAAACGTCTGACCTCTGTGATATATGACCTCTCTGTATATAAAAAAATAAAAAAATGTTTTCCCTCACTGTAGCTGTCTTATTTTAAATCGTTTTTTTTGCATACATTATTGCAAAAAAAATGTAATAGCTCTGACCCTATACACATTTTTTCAACACAATGTTTTCACATGTGTTGAGGGACATCTCCTACATTATCAACATCATTTTTTTTGTCTTTTTTTTGGGGGGGGGTTAATGCAAAAATTAAAGCAAATTTCTTGCTTTTGCTACAATTTATGCATTAAAACCAATTTATAAGAAGCCACATCCAAAAAGCAAAAAACTACATAATGTTTATGGTGTATGAGATGTCCGTTAACATAAGTGAAAAGATTGTTTTGAAGAAGGTTGTATGGGGTCAGAGCTATTGACCATTTTTGATATAATTTATGCATTAAAACCAATTTAAAAGAAGCCACATCCAAAAATCTAAAATCTAAATGATGTTGATGGTGTAGGACTGGGGCTGGGCGATATTTCAATATTTATCGTTATCGAGTTATATCGTGATAACAGCTGGTTTTGTTCTGAAACAAAGAAACATCCAACAAATGAGGAGTATTTCCTATTGCTTATAGTTCAGTTTTACCTGAAACTTCTAAACAGAAATATAACAAGGTCAATCAATATTTTTTGTATGTATTGTTTTTATTTGTATATACAGCAGACTTGATTTAATCAAGTCACAGCAGGTCCTATATATATTTTAATATATCGTCAGGCATATCGTATTGAAAAAATATCTATTTTATATTGTGATATCATTTTTTTGCCATACCGCCCAGCCCTACTTCACACAAGTGAAAAGATTGGTTTGAAAAAGCAGGCGCACGGGAATAATTTTTGAACAGGGTTGCTGAATAATACAAATAATCTGACAAATTCTCCCCCAGGAAATGTTTTTAAAATATGTCATTTTAGCGCAGTGTACGGGTGAGAGTGAGAAGTTTTAGAAAAGTCCTGGTCAGACACAAATTCCACTGTTCCATAATTATATGACAGCACTTGCCACTCCGACCTTACTGCGCGCACCCCAACACCATGAAGCGCACTTGACATCGTTAGCCTATTTCAGTATAGCTAAGTTAAATTACTTTTCTGATCGTCAAAACTACACCAGAGATGTTATATAATGCTAATAATCATTGTTGGCTGCAATGACTTTGCCAACAATTTCTGAATTGCCTAACTTGTGCCTTCTCCACAGCAAATTTGTGTCCTAACCACATCACAGCTGTTTCTTAGCGACTCCAATAGTAAAATAAAAAATATCACTTAATCTGCTGTGTTTATTTACTTAGATTAATCAAATTCTTCATTGGTTTGTTAAGGTTAAATAGTCCGTCTTATTATCAACCTGCTCACTTCTCAGCAAGTCACGTCACTTGACTCACTTTCACTTTGAACTCTATAACAGTACATTTTTTGTAGGCTATATTCAAACCTATCCATAACCCTTTTTTGCTATTTGCCTCATAATGTAATTACATTTTCCTACTGTTTCTCAAGAAAAGCACAAAACAGTAACAACAAAATTGTCTGTAGTCCCCAAACTTATAGGGTATGGTGTTGTAAAATTAAGTGTCACTAATTTAAAATGCATCAATGGGTCACAGCAATTTATTACAACATCTATGCTATGAAATAACAATTTAAAAAAAATCCAGCTCCTGCCAGCAGGGGGTGCTGCAGCATCCTCAGCACCCCCCTTCCCGCACCCTTGTGAAACAGGTTGTATGGGGTCAGAGCTATTGACCATTATTGCTATAATTTATGCATTAATAGTGATTTAAAAAAGCCAGATCAAAAAATTCCACAACTATTTGATGTTGATGGTGTAGGAGATTTTTCTTTAACACAGGTGAAAAGGTTGTTTTTAAAAAGGTTGTATGGGGTCAGACCTGTTGACCTTTATTCCTACAATTTCTGCATTCAAATCTATTTTTAAAAAGCCAAATGCAAAAATCCCAAAACTTAATGATGTTTATGATGTAGTTGATGTACCTAAACATATGTGAGAAGATTTTTTGGAAAAAGGTTGTATGGGGTCAGAGCTATTGACCATTATTTCTATATTTTAGGCATGAATACTGATTTAAAAAAGCCAAATCCAAAAATCAATTAACTAATTGATGTTTACGGTATAGGAGATGTTCCTGAACATAAGTGTGAAGGTTGTTTTAAAAAATATTGAATAGGGTCAGAGGTGTTGACATTTATTTAAACTAAATACTACATCAATTACCAAAATGCAAATAATAAAAAATTGTTATGGTAAGGCACAGGACCCTGCGCTCTTTACTTTTGTTTTGAGATGTCAATATCAGAGTTGCAAAGGAATTCTGGTAACACTGCATTCACAATGTACACTGCGACTCAGCCATAGACATGACTGTAAAGTCATTTTTTCCATTTAATGCAACAAAAAATTTAATTTAGTGTTGCTTGTTGGCTATTGTGGGTGGATTTAGAAAATGTAATTTGTTTCTCTTTGGCTAGTTACGTTGAGGAGCAATTGACGATCCAGGTCCGAATCTTGAATATATTCTAACTTCACCGCATTGTGGTGGCACGGTGCCTGTTCCTTTTTACCCAGCACATGATCATGCTTCTGGAGGAAATGAAATCCCGTTTTACTGATGTTAAAGAATACAAGGAATCGTGGGTGAAGGAACCTTACATTTGCAGTCTCAAGGACAGGGAATACCTTGGCTGTGAAAATGATCTTGCTGTCCTTCAAGCCAATTCAGATTCAAATAAATGTTTCCAGGAGAACGGATACAAAACATTTTGAATTGCCAAAGGACAGGATGTTGCACCCAGACTGGCCAAACATGAAGCTAAGGGTTATTCTACCATTCAGCACTACCTGTCTGAGACTGCTTTCAGCACGCTTGTAACAATAAAAAAAGCCTGTAACAGGCTTGATGTCACCAGGACTTTAGGCTGGCTGTCACTAGCATCACACGTGACATCCCCCCATCCCTGGTCAGCATTGTGCAGGCCCAACGTGGCCATTAGATTTGTAAGGAAAGATGTGCATGTGTTTATGCCAAGTTTCAGTTAATTGGTCTGAGGGAGACCGAGGACAGAGCTATATACCTAGGTGCTGCTAATCACTTATTACACTGATAATGAATCATTATTATTCTTTTGGCAAAGGTGTGTGTATAGGCCTACAGTTAAATATACACAAAGATAACCAGGGCTAACAAAAGAGAGAAGGATAGAAAAATATATATATATTTGATTTACATTCTTGCCAATAAAGACTTGGAATTAATTACTTTATTTTTTGTTGCGGGTACCTCAGCAAGTAGGGCAGCTCCAAGGAAAAAAGGTTGGGAACCACTGCACTAGAGGGCAGCCAAAGACCATAAAATATCAAACATTACATAGTGGCATAATGTGGATTTAACTTTCACGATATGGAGATTTGACTATAGCACAACACAAAGTTTCCACATCACAGCTCGCAACCAAACATTCAGCAAAAGAAACGGGGCTGAATTTACAGTAGTTCATTTGGAGAAACAAAAGAACAATGTTTACCTCTGTGATTATGAGGCCATAGGGTAAGCAGGTTGTTTACCTCTGTGATTATGAGGCCATAGGGTAAGCAGGTTGAGTGGGGTTGGATTGAGGAAGGGGTAAGGAGCATTTAGGGAAGACAATGGGTGGGTGATTAAAGGGAAGGATGGGCTGCCTTGGTCCATACTCTCTAATATGATCATCAGCTGTTTATAGTGGTTACGTTCCAAGTTTGAAATCGGGACCTGCTTCTTGAATACGGTGTGAAATCAGTATGTTTTTGTCTCCCAATGCATCAAACCATATCACAGTGGGTTGTTTTTTGAAGACAAATACATTTAATTAATTAATAACAAATAAATAAATAACAGATTAACTACTATTTAAATTCAATGAAATTAGCCAACACTCATATTGAGAGATGCGTAGTGGTGCGGTCATATTTCTTGTGCCCCATCTCCTCCACTGTTGTGATTCGAACCCACAACCTTTCCATTGTACACAACATGATCTACCAACGGAGTTACACAGAGCTTGAAAAAGCTGGGACTCCAAAAGTACACAAAAATATACCCCTCTAGTTACATACAGTCCATACAACACAATGTTCTGAAAGACATGCATACTAATACTATTTACATTCCTGTCACACATGTAAAGCCCTGTAAATCACTTCACACAGCTATGTAGAGTATTGCAATGCACCTAAGGCAAAGACATATTTAAGCTTTGTTTGGAACAGAACAGTCTATGCCTGTAGCGAAATATATGTAATTATCTTCATTTTTCCAACTGCCACCCAAACTGGATGTATAACGGTTGTAGTGGTAACAAACCTTTAACAGTATAAGCCAAGTTTTCAGCTTCATTTTACATGCTCACTAATTATAATAGGGCAAATCTTCATGCTTTGCCTACAGGTTTCCTTGTAGGTCAGTAACGACTGTTTCAGTAAAAGTACTTTAAAAATGAGCTGCAAGCCGAAAGCTGAATGACAATTGCAATTAGAGGGTTAAGATTGTGCATGAATAATATATTTACTCTGAGATGTCAAGGCCATTCTTTGGACAACTGCACAATATTATAAAAAAATGAAAGATGTGGTTGTTACGATACAAATATGTTCATTATGACTTCATGTTAACTGTCCCGCAGCTGACATAACTTGTAAATACAAATGTGCATTGAAGCATATCTCTTGGACCCATATTAATAATTGTTTTTAATTTAGAACTGCTTATCTAGGAACCATGTTCATTATGACATGAAAGATAACACTGATCTGAAAATGGCACTCTTTTGAGACACAGACCATAGTCCCTTATCTGTTCAAGTTCATTTGGCAGTGTCATGATAGCATATCTACAGCCTATCTACAGCACGTGGGTCAAAGTTAAATGTATATTGTATGTCAGTGCTGAACACCAGGCAATATCTTGGCTTACCTCTTGATTCCTCTGTCTGACAGGTGAAAGGAGAACAAGACATGGAAGATGTACCTTTACATTTTGTGAACATTTATTTTACAGTTTCATTTGCCTGGGGCATTGTCGTTATTAGAAGGCATAGATGTTCTATTATCCTGCTGTGACCCATCGATGCATTTTAAATTAGTGGCATTTAATTTTACAACACCATGCCCCATAAGTTTGGGAACTACAGACAATTTTGTTTTTACTGTTTTGTGCTTTTCTTGAGAGACAGTAGGAAAAATTCAAGCTTGTGATGCAGTTTTATAAGAGCGTGGGAGACCCTAGACGATCATAGGCCAAGACACTTCTAAAGAGATTTGGAAAAATAAAATTATTCTTGATAGCTGTTTATCAAAACAACTTATTGTAATAACTGTTATAAAATATTCAGTAGTTAAGATTTTTTTATAATTGTGAGTTAACACTATCATAATTGAATATGAACTTATTTTCTTTGCATTATTTGAAGACTGACAACACAGCATTTATTTTGTTATATTGACCAGTGGTAATTTTCTGCAAATAAATGCTCTGAATGACAGTATTTTTATTTTGAATTTGGGAAAAAGGTTGTCAGTAGTTTATGGAATAAACAAAAATGTTAACTTTACCCAGACACACACCTATCAATAGTAAAACCAGAAAAACTGATGATTTTGCAATGGTCTCTTCATTTCTTTTCCAGACCTGGAGGCAGTGGTTTAAAATACTAGTATGAGCTTAAAATGTATTATGATTTAAATTATCTGTGATTTAGTTACTCAAAAGTTCAAAACAACTATTATTTGTGCATAGTTTTAGAATAACATTAAGGAGATAGTAATACGTATTCAATAAATACATTTATACAATTTTGGCAGAGTTTACAAAGACAGTGCTTTAAATCAGGTGTGATCAATACATGAATCATTCATTTCAAATAGGTTTTATTTTCAAGTTGTAAAAGACAAAATACAATTGTTTTTAGGCATTTTAAAAAGCTCCAAAAGAATTTTATTTACAAATGTACAAAATGTGAGATTATATTACATATTTTGACTATAAACAAACAAACTTTGTTCAGAGTTAGTTTTTTTTATGTCTCCTATAACATTATTGCACTTTGCGACCACAGTGCTTTCAGATCCATCACCATTGAGGAGAAAAGTATTCACCTGATTAAATTCATATTCCGGAAGAAGAGAGATCTCCAAGAAGCTTACAGACAGACGTATGGCACTTTTATATTCTTTTCTAAAATTCTTTCTTTGGTACCTTTTAATACATGTCAAAGTGTTTAAAAAACCATCCTGTAACCTATAAATTAATTTGTACCTGAAAATAATGGCTTGGAAGTAGAGTAATACAAATATACTTTCTTAATACAGAATGTTGAACCTGACAAACAAAGACAAATGCTATGTTGCTCATAGTTTACAAATAGAAGGCCTCATACAATGTGTTCCAGGATGTCTCTGTCATATGTCTGAGTTTCTTGATCCCTGATAACTAATACCTTTCCAGTCATATGTTGTCACCTGGTCCTCCAAGTTTTGTCGATAAATAGGCATAAATTCCAGTTTTATTCCATGAATGAGGTTGTTCTGAGAGCTTTTGTCTAATTTCAGACCGTGAACTTTCTCATTGATGAATGAAAAACAGTCTTTTGTCAAAGGCTTTGACCTTACCAAGTGCAACACTCTTTGCCGTGGATCACACAGCTTGTCTGGACAATTTGATAATGGCAAGAAGGCAATGATTGCTTTTGGTCAAGAAGTTAATGTCCGGAAGTGTTTAAATAACAATGCTTTTTGGCCGATGGTGTCCAGTTAGTCCAGTCTCTGTCTCATAGGTGTCTCTTCATGTGTAGCGCCAGGTGGTCAGACCTTGAAAATGCCCGGTCGCACTTGGCACACTGAAATGGGCGATGGCCAGTGTGCTTCCTGTAGTGCCGCGTGAGTTCATCTGAGCGAGCAAACTTCCAACCGCAGCCTTCCCAATCACAATGATAAGGCTTCTCTCCTATTGATGACACAAGACACACACAAACACACACACACAAACAAGGCTGTTAGGATATTGTTCATTCTCCCCGGAGTGTAAACAGACTCTCTTTTAGATCTTCACCACAGAAGAGGTTAGTCCTGTCCTGCAGCGCATTAGGAGGGTAAATGAATCTGAGCCCACGGTTGTATTTGAACAAGGATCAGTATCAACCTGCTGCTGCTGTTTAAATGCCTGTTCATGACACCTGCCAACTAGGCTTCTGCTCTCTCCTCCCTCTCTCCCCCTCTCTTTCACCATAATGACGTAATACAGTAATTTACTGCTGGTAATACAACATCTGTTATGCCAGGCCCAAGCCGTTTGCGTTAGCAACCGAGTAGGTTTTGATAATAGGATATTACTATATCATATCCATATAGCCTCCTGTGAAGTGAAATCCACTGCTATTATTTAATACCCAAAAAATAATAGGTAAAATCTGCAATGTTGCCACTTAGTCATTCCTTGACATTTAGTAATTTAACCCATTACAAGTATTTGTTCTACATACTGTCTTGATAATTGTCAGTGAATTTGAATACAAGGGGAATGTACAGTTTATATTAATTTGGTTTGAAATTCCAGGTCACATACTCCTGCCTTGCATCTCATCTAAGGAAATACCCATATACCACAGAAAACAAACTTCAAACTGAGCAAGACAACGTTGAAATTGGGGCTTTAAAATCCTCCAGACATCCTACAACCCGTTGAACAGCATTCATAGAATGTGAAAGCAACAGGTGTACCCACCTGTGTGAGTTCTGTGATGTGCCTTGAGGTGGGAGCTCTTGGTGTACGTTTTCCCACAGCCGGCGTAGTCGCACGTGTGCGTAGCGATTCGCTTCCTGGGCCATGAGCGCCGACCGCGTTTGGGTTTTGGCTCCTCTGGGAGACAGTCTCCTCCGGTGGACATGAGCTCTAGATGGGGTGAAGAGGGCGGAGTGATGAACATCATCATCATCACTTCCGAGTTTACCTCAGAGTCGAGAGGCGGCAAGTGAGGAATGTCGTTGAGAAAAAGCTCTCGGTCAAAAACACTTAGATCGAAGTTGAACTGACCTTGGTAGTGAATGGACCCGGTCTGCTGTGGGAAGGGAGAGTAACCTGTTGGCGAGGTGTGGTGGTAGCCCAGCCCAGGCAAAGGGATTTGGGGATGGGTTAACACCTGACTGGAGGGGTGGTGGTCCCTTCCGTGAGTCTGGTCCGGTGACATAGATGAGGTTGAGTGACTGGCTGTTATAGCATGCCCTCCTGAGAAGCTATGGGGCTCTAGGTGAGACCTTTGACCTCCTCTGGGCTGAGAGTTCCCACCCAGATGGAGGTCCATGGGTCTGGAGACGGTGCATGTGCTTGGGTTTTCCTGCTTTATCCTGTGGCAAACGAATGGCACAGAGGAAGAGGAGGAGGAAGGATCCCCAGCAGCACTGACACCAATGCCGGCTTTGCTGCTAACAACGATGCTGTGGCCGTACTCGCCCGTGTCCATGGTGGTTTTCACCACAAACTTGCCTTGCAGGCTAGTGGGGTGCAGGTACGCCGGATCCAGTTCAGGCCTCATCAGTTCAGCCACGAAACCCCCAGAAGGGGACACGTCGCTGATGTCAGGGATGGTGTACAGCAAATCGCTGTGGGCCGAGTCCTGAGGTGAGGGGAGCTGGTAAGAAGAATAGGAGCTGGGGGAAGGAGACAGGTTGTGCGACCCACTGGCCGACATAGCCTCAGCCTGCTGCTGCTGTTGTTGTTGTTGCTGCTGTTGCTGCTGTAACATGGTGTTAGACAGGATAAAGTCATAGTCCAGGAGGTCAAGATCTTCTGGTTCTTTTTTGGCCATTACAGTAGAGATATCCTGGTCAGAGCAGCTGGTCCTCTTCAGGTGGGATAGATCTTCTTTCCATCTCTAGGAAAGACAGGAAACACATTAAAATCACTTTAAGGGACTGATAGACACCTGAACTCATCATGGATTTGTAAACGCTGTAGATCGTCTTGTTTAACATAAAGCCACTAAATCATTTTTGGGTCTTGCTGTGGTTAGAGTGCTCCTCCACTCTGTGAGCCTTTAGTCATAACATTTAATTGCCAAATGTCAAATACAGATTGATTATTTTATCCTTGCTATCTAACTGTAACAGTATCTTTCTTGATCATATCTACCATTGTGTCAAATAGTGTAATCCCACTCAAGTGCAATTCTCACAAATGTGTGGATTTGTTCCAGTTTTATGCTGTTATAAAGTAAGACATTTGGATGGCTTCTCCTTGAAGTCCTAAGCTATTCTGTTCACATAAACCAAAATCCTAAATTAATTTGGATAATAAATACAGTCTCAAACTGCTTTGTATATACTTTACATTATAGCCATATTTTCAAAATAATTGAGCCACCATCCAGTCATTGACCGCGCAACAAAAAATACTATCCTGGCTGGTGCACGCCCCTAAACCGTGCGGTTTTCCCGTGTGCGTCAATACCAACAAGAACTACACACATGACAATGTCAAACATTTCGATATAAAAACGTAAGTGCAAGGTATTGAGCTGGTCCCTAAAAATGGGTAATTTCCCAGACTGTGGAGATAACTTATATGAAAAATGAAAAGCCATTTGTCCACTCACCAAATTCGCATGTCCCATGGATTTATTTTTCACAGTCTGGCCGCTTGCAAATGTGGATATGGATGGCAAAAGCGCCCCGCTCAGTGCCATATTATCCAAGTCACTTGGTGGTTGCCTGCATAAACAAAAAAATTAAAACTAGATCAGTGCAAATCCTTGTTTTTTCCCTAAAGTATGGAAAATGTAGGCAATTAGAATCCCAGCGTAGTGTCTTTATTATGGACCCAAAATGCTGGTGTCAAATTGAAAAACAGTCCGCACCTCATAAAAGAAAATATACTTGGTTCCTCTGTTAAAGTTCTTCAGTAAAATAGACCGGCTGTGAAGCATGGGTAACGTACTCAATATACCGGTGCCAGTCTGAGATGATGCTCTATCCTTCACTCCAAGCCATGCTTGTGCACGGTGCGAATGGAACAGGCATACTGAACGACGGACAACCCAAGCTTGGTAACGCTGATGCAAATTGATGAGGAGTGAGGCGACACCCGGGGATTCCCTCGTCTCCCTAGCAATTCCGCTGCCATGCAGGGACCGGAGAACAGACTAAACTGACAAAAAAGTGACAGAGAGAAAGGGTTTCCTACTGCTTAAATCACCGCCGGTGGACACGCCTTCGTGTTGCGGAGCAACACCGGGAACAACACTGCGAGCTGGTTAGGTAAAAAAAGAAGGTGCGTTCATGACGACAGCAAAGAAAGAGAAGAAAAAAACAGCGCACTGTCTCCTGTTTCTGTTTATATCCATAAACAGAGCGATAGCAACAGGGAGGCACTACAACACCATTTGTCTTTTATCCAGAGCTTTTGTGGAGGAACCGGATAAACGCAATTCTAAAGGATAGATAAGTCTTTAGCACAGTTTTCAGGAGTGTACATTAGGTTAGTATTGAAATAAGGGCTTTAAGTTGAACTCATTGACACAGATCGTGTTGCTCCTACAGAAGAAGCAACAAGTATTCACATAGAGACTACCCCTTCAACAGGTCTTCCTGTATATGTCACTCTAGCACTTAAATCCTTGTTGGTAGGCTATAACCTCAGACATATTTAGAGCTGATATGACAGTTCTTGGTCTTAGAATTTCTAATGATTCTCTAACAATTAGTCTAGGCAATATTTTAACAAATATGCAGCCCCACATACATTATGTTACTAATAAGAAACCGAAAACGTTCAATAAGAAAATACTAAAGTAAATTAAACAAAAGTAGAACATGTAAACATTTAATATTACTATACTATAGGCAGGCTTTATTTTGCAACCTGTAAGTGTGTCACTGAATAAAATTTTGAAATTAAATTTGCCAATAAAAATGTTTCCATTCCAAAATGCACATGCTCTTTACTCTCTAGTGTGCACCTGTCTTAGCTTAGACAAGTAAACTCCTATTGAACTCTGTGTCCTTGATAAGTTAGTCCATACATGAAATAACCATAGATCTTATATCTGGGATTGGCTGAAAACAAGATTAATTTTAACTGTGTCCATGCTTTTTAAAATAATATAGGGTTTGTGTTGTGATCAGTGGAGGATTACAGTAAATTATTTATTCATCAAGATTTACAACATGCTTGTTATGTAAAAATACTGTAATAGAATGAGCTAGTTAAGTTAACTTTTCATATCAGTATCTGCCTTTTACATTAACCGTCAATTGTGTTACATTATATTATACATCTATTTATAATGCATTATTACACTTTTTAAACCTGTTAACTATGTATCTCTGAATAATTTCTGCTGTTGCTTTTGAAGTAGGCTGAGGCTGTGGAGTGTTTGCTGGAAGCCAACATACACTGTGTTCCGTCATTAGAGATCTATCAGCTTAGAGTACTGTATCGAGAGCAAACACTACTCTCTCACCAATCCTGTTGCATCAGGATCTTGTCGGTTGGGCCATGTCAACAAATATCCCATTTGCTCACCATTACCACTTCATTTACATTACACATCTACTTTTCAATGGAGTGTACAGAAATGGTATGATAGTTGTACAACAATTTGTATTTTACTATCCCACTCTGAACATATATCTTAGGATAGAATACAAATGCACTGGCATAAGACATATGGGTCAATTTTAAAGACTAAACCTTCTGGTTTTGGTTTGTGGGAATGCAATTACTGCAAAAACTTTTCTTCTGTTTCTGAAGATCAGTTTCCTGCAGCAGGCTTTGGAATGACAAAAGGACGGTCTCAACAATGGCTTTGTAAATAGCCTCAAAAGACAGGATTTACTTTCAACTCTTTCTGAGGTGGTTGGCCTCATGAGAAAGAGCAACACAGGAAGAGATGGAAGGTTTGAAATAATGAAGAAGGGTAGGGAGAGTCTTTATCCTATCAATTCATGTATCTGTTTACAGTTTGTATATACATTACTTTGAAATAATCTTACTGTAGGACCAATATTTAAACCACTGTTTCATTCAATAAAACAATTTATTTGAACATTTTAAATGTTTAAGCTACTAGAAAAACAGGTTTCTTTTTCTGTAGAGTAGAATAATATTTGGTACCAGATAGACCACCCCAAACATTTCTAACAGGACATTTAAAGGTTTTACCTGAAGCATAAAGAGGGCTCCACCACAGGGAGAGCCAAAGACATCTTTGGAACCTGTTTGGCTGCAGTTGTACTAGAAAATCTCGTGAGATATCTTCATGTACACATTTCTACAGTATACAGTCAACATTCTGGCAGGATTTAAATATAATACTGTTTAAATATTATTGACCAATTTAAAACTGTCTGTTACAGTGCCTTTCATAAATATTGGGCCAGTAAAGCGAAAATTATAATTTTTACTCTACACTCACATCATATCAATGGGGTCCGCATGGCATAGTGGAGGACAGTCTGCGTCATGATAGTCAGTGATATGAGACTGACTGTAACGCCCAGCCCAGTGTGGGCTGGCGTACATGAACTGAGACATGGACTCATTTATATATTGCATAGCTATTTGTATATATTCTGTTTAGTTTAGGTTATTTAATATATTCAATGCATTGCATGGTGTTTTAGCTTTCTTTAACATTACGTGTATGTCCCATTAAGTATGTGACACCTCTCTCTGGTCTGGGCTGTTGCTACGATAGGTTTAGGTTAGGGTAGACTAGTATCTTGTAGATCTGTTTGATTAATGATTACGTAGAGCCATGTTTCATTAGTTAGTTTAGCTTCTACATAATAGTAGCCCAGACTCGAGAGAGGTGTCGGTCATTGATATTCTGTACATTTGTTTTGTGTGTCAGTGTGGAATTCAGATGGCCGGGAGCTTTACTACTTTTTGTGAGTTGTGAAAAGAGTGTAGTCATGCTTGAGTTATTTATGCGTTTACTCTGTACATTTGTAAATAAGCCAGTCAGTGTCCGTGCCACTGTGTTAACAGCAAGTGTAAATTCATTGTGCAACTCTCCTTCCGCGTCACCTGCAACCACTGTTTAAAAGCTCCTGGGATTGTCATTAAAATATAAAACTGCATCTACTGCCTCCGGTCTTCCTTTCCACCATACCCCATCTAGTCGTGACACTGACTATGGATTCTCTGACTTTCCCTGGTACTCCTGCACGAGGCAGCGCAAATTGGCATAGCGCTGCCCAGGATTTGTTATAGATAAATCAGATTTTCTTCTAATACCAGTACACACCTCTACCTTGCTGGCGTCTGAGTCGAAGTGGAGCTCTGTGCCCATTACTGATCCAGCCACGGGCCCATCCATCTGGTCTGTCAAGTGTCACTCTCATCTCATCAGTTCATAAAACCTTTAAAAAAATGTGTCTTTAAGATATTTTTTGGCCCAGTCTTGATGTTTCAACTTATGGGTCTTGTTCAGTGGTGGTTGGGTTTCAGCCTTCCTTACCCGGTTGCAGTTCTGGAATATGACAGCACTGGAAGATAATGGGTTCCTGGTAGCTTCACGTTTGAGTCTTCTCAAATCTTTGGCAGTTAATTTGCATCTCTTTACCTCAACACGTTTCTTTAGACCCTGTTGACTATTTTCAACAAACGTTTGATGGTTCTATGTTCACACACCAATATTTTAGCAATTTCAAGAGTGCCGCATCCCTCTGAAATACATTTTACAATTTAGACTTTTCTGAGTCAGATAAATCTCTTTTTTGGTCTATTTTGCCTGAGGAACAGAAGCTGTAATAATTATGCACACCTGTTGATCTCCTTAGGCCACACCCTCCCTCATTACATAAATACTCATCACCTGATATGCTTAAATCCAATAAGCATTCCAGTATATAAAACTTGGAGTTGGAACATATGCATAATAATGATGATATGGTCAAGTGTTTAAGACCTGTGAATGTGTAGTCTCAGTTCCTTCCTTTGCTTTTGCCTTTGGATTCTGGATTTGGTGTCAGTTAGTTTTGAGCCAGAAGGCTACTTCCGCAATCTTTGAATGGCCACAGTATAGACGTCTGGACAAATTTGCATGAAATTTTACAAAGAAAGGGAATGGACGTTAATTCCTGCTGAAGTGCATTAGCTCAATATGGTGTTTGTAAATACTGTGAAAATGTATATGTACTATTATTTGTTTTAAGCATTAAACTTAAAAAAATTAAACAATTCCTTCCGACTTTTTCACCCCTCTTACCCAAAGTTGTGATTGGTTGTAAAAATTGTTTAGTTTGAAGAGAACACTCACCGGAACATTTTCTTTCTCTACTTCTGAATGTGCAAACAACACTAGCATTCTTACCAGACCTTGTGTTGTAACCCAAGGTCTGGCCACGCGAGACTAGTAACAGTAAGCCTAAACCAACATGAAGAATAAGGAGCTGTCTATGAAAAAATTTAGATTCCAAAACAAAAGCTGAACCCAATTAGATCCATAGCGCAAACTTTAGGCATAACCAAATCCACAGTTTGGAATGTGATGAAAAAAAGAAACCACTGGTGTCTTCAGCAATCAGCAATGACCAGGTCAGCCAAGGAAAACAACAGCAGTGGAGAAAAATGACCAGAGCTATGAAAAATAACTCTAAAAATTGTCAGTGTAGTTAGAATCAGAAACCTCCAGACTACTTGGGGAAAATAATCACAATCTACTGTTTGCATAAGACTTTAGCAGCAGAATTTGAAAAGTCTACAGTGCAATAGGCAAACCTTATTTCAGTGAACTGAAAGGCCATATTAATATTTGTTTTTGAAACAGAGTTTTATGGACAGGTGAGAGGAAGGTTTATCAACGTGATGCGAAGACAAAAGTGTGAAAGAAATTGATGATCCAAGCGTTGGTGAAGCATTGTGGCATTAGTGTCATGATATTGGCATGCAAGACTGATTCTTGAATGAACTCACTCATTATTGATTATGTATTGAATGATGCCAGCTGCAGAATATATTCAAAATTGTACAGAAGTATCTTGGCTACTAATGTACAAGAAAAGTCCATTAGACTCATTGAACACAGTGTAACAGGACACACTGCCAAAACATCCCAAAAACAACAACATATATGCGTTGCCTCGTGCTCTGTGTCTGGGTAAAGTTGCAGAAGCCATACTAAAAACATATATGCGTTGCCTCGTGCTCTGTGTCTGGGTAAAGTTGCAGAAGCCATACTAAAAACATATATGCGTTGCCTTGTGCTCTGTGTCTGGGTAAAGTTGCAGAAGCCATACTAAAAACATATATGCGTTGCCTTGTGCTCTGTGTCTGGGTAAAGTTGCAGAAGCCATACTAAAAACATATGTGTTGCCTCGTGCTCTGTGTCTGGGTAAAGTTGCAGAAGCCATACTAAAAACATATATG
>JACXGM010022861.1:0-16493 GCA_016801145.1 Umbra pygmaea | reverse complement strand
AAAGAACTTAGAAACAAAGTCCCCACCCCTAACCTACACTATCTTCCCAAAACCTAAACACTTAAACTAAACTGGCACACGAATGAGGTGCCCTAACCAAACATACAGGGGGTAGTCCGCCCAGGTCTTCCCTAGTGTGTTTAACAAGGAAGTTACCCTACGGGTGGTGTAAGCCCCGGGCGTCTTGCCTGCACACTCCTACGTGCGTCCCCCAATCTCCCTGGGAAGAAATGAAAACAAGGGTAAATGACAAACAAGAACAATCACAGTGGAAAACAATAACCAATTCAATACGGATTCAAGATACAAGCACAACTACCATCAATAGGCCTAACTCTCAACCACACTGTTAACAAAGCTCTCACTCAACCATTACCAAACCTTACAGCCCACAATCAAACGGACAGAGCATCTGCATGCTCTAACAGAGTGAGAGACAAACAGACACAAAATGGCACACTTTATGCAGAGGAAGGGCATGATGGGATGGCTGGGGAGTAGAATCAGGTGAACAGGATAACGAGAGGGGAGGAGTCATTGACAATTGATGATGGGCAATCAGGACTGAATCTGCACCACCTGTGGGGAATAGTCACACCGAGCAGAACAAACACACAGAAAACACTAATACAGACCAAGGCACACAGAAACATAAATACTTATGTTATCATACTTCTACTGGGGGACGTAACAATGAGGTTATAAATGCATGGTAATTTTTTGGCAATGTAGTCTAGTATTAGACCAAGATTACTTTGCTTGTCTCACTCTTCTGTCAAATAAGCTCTCCTCTCCCGTTCTGCTGCAGAGTTTGCCATAAATTAATCGTGGCTTGAGCCAGGGTAATTCGCAAAGACATGGGTGATTTTACTATTAGCATGGCAAATTACTTGTATGTTGATTGAATGGGTTCTCTTGCAGTTGATGTATATCAGTTCGAATAATTCATTCTGAATAATTTGGGTAAATGTGTACACTAGATGTATGCCTATTTTTTCACATCTTCAGACACCACAATGATTTCCCTCGTGTGGTATAATATTTCCTTCTAATTATGTATTGCAATAATAGGAACTGCTGCATTTGTGTAGATGAGAGGAGCAAAGTGTATGTGCGTTGTGCACATGCTACATTATGGCCAAGCATGCGCCATTAAAATAGCATCTGAATAACATGCCACTGTATTTTAACCAGATTTATCCTGGTCAGTGGCGGAATTGTTTTTTGAACTGCAAGATAGCACCAGGGAATGTTTGCGCCGGAACACGCCTCTTCTTTTCGCTGAACCGCCCAACGAAAGCAAGTTCATTCCCTAATTTACCGACTTGCATCTGTGGAGGGAAAAGTCCCCTATGCGTCGGGTAGAGGATAGGAATGATACTTGCTTTGGTGTAAAAAGTCAATTGCGCTGGGTGTAAGATAGGGCCCATGGGGTCCTAAATGTGTTTCTAGGGCCTGCCAATGTACCAGCTACTATCGTTAACTAGTGATGGGCAAACAAACCTTCATTGCTGTTCTTCTAGCAGTAAAATATGCCGGCAGCATCCAGGATTTTCTTTTTCAAAGTAAAGGCCATTGATGGAATGCATTGCAATGCTTGCAATGCCTTGTTCAATTTCAATGTGGCTTTCATTTTGAAAAAGAAAATCTGAGTTAGTGCTGCTAGCATTATATCCTGCTCCTAGAAAAACAGCAATGAAGGTTTGTTTGCCCATCACTACTGTTAACACATCACAATGATTGGTTCAAAACCATCAATATACTGTTAACACATCCCAACGATTGGTTTAGAACCATCAATATAAAGGACATGTATGTCATGTGTAATTTAGGCTACTCCCAGCATAGGAAGTGTATGTAATTTAAAATCAAAGGTGCAGAATACAAGTTTCCAGGGCACACTTTAAGGGCCCTAATTTGCACCCGGGGCAACGCAGCGCAAAGTCTGAACGCAAGTGTCTTTGCTAGTTAAAGAGTGACGCAGTTATCAATTTCCCAAACTAGCAAATGTGGATTTGGACACGCCCAAAGTGCACTTGCGCCATGCGCTTCACGCCATGCGCTTAGATCATTAAAATAGGGCCCTTAGTCTCACTCAGTACCTTTGTACAGTAAAGGTGGTAAAGAGATCCTTGGGGTTCAAGAGGGGTTTGACAAGCATGCTTAGGGTAACATACACAACCTGAAAGTTGAGGATTTCATTGCCAGTCCTGATGTTCCCAGTTTCAGCAGGAAATGTGTTTGTTTTTACAGTGTAGCAGTGTCACATTTCCCAGTAGTCAAGGAGGAGGCAGGTGCAGGTCTTAGATCGTAGTTTTAATCATCGAATACACAGGAGAACACACAGGCTTCATATAGAATCAACTAACAAAAACATACCAAAATATCCTGAGCATTTCATACATCAAACATACTGTAGCTTATAACCTTAACACCCGACAACAGCTTTCACAAACCCAGGTCCTTATATATCCCGTAAATGAGTAATAGAAAATAGGTGCGCAATGTGCACCAGTGCACGTAATCAGTCCATTAGGTAACATAACAATCGAATATTCTGGAGAGCCTGGACGTTGAACTCCAGAGGGCTCACTGTGTTGCCTATCTGCCTTTAGTCTGTGGCGTCATATCAACTATTGTAAGCGGACATGAGCATCTGACCACACCTCCTTGGCTCTTTGAAACCACTCGTCCACCACCGGAATTCTCATTTGGCTGGGATGCCAGGGTAGGTTGATAACCTAGGACACACTGGAAGGAAGTGTGATTAGTGGATAAATGAAGCAGTGAGTTCTGGGCGTATTCTGCCCAAGGTAAAATATTGGCCCACTTCATGGGTAGGTTCAGGCAATAGCTCCTCAAGAATCATCCAATATCTTGATTAACCCTGTCTACCTGTCCATTCAACTGAGGGTGGTATCCCGAAGTCAGACTCAGAGACACCCCTAGGCGTTCCATAAATATCTTCCACAGCCAATATGTAAATTGAAGCCCACAATAGGACACAATTTTCTCCGGAATGCCATAGTTTCGAAACACGTGTGAACAGAGTCTCTGTGGTTTGAAGGGCTGTAGGGACAACTACTACTTGGATGGGGTTATGCCGCTTGGATGTAGGTAGATCTGTGAGAAAATATACAGAGATGTGAGACTATGGTTGTTGTGGGATGGGTAGGGGTTGTAGCTTTCCATATGGAAGATGGCGGTGCACTGTAAAAAATAAAAGCTTGCAAAAATGCAAAATTCCATGTCAACCCTCTACATTTTTATGTTTTCCCAACAAAGTTTTAGGCATTTTCCAAACTGCAAAAATTCTGTCATCTTTACGAACAATTGTTAATTCTACCAACTTGAAATATATCATTCTGCCAACGTAAGATTGTTTGTTGAGTTAACAGTGACATGATCAAAATCCTCTGATAACTAGAATGCAATATCAAAAAAGTAACTTACATTTCCAACCTCAAATATCACACAGTCTTTCCTTCATTTAGCTGACACTCTTATCCAGAATAACTTTCAGTAAGTACCAGGACATTTGGCACAAGTCAGGAATTGAACCAACAACCTTCCAGCTACAAGTCTGCCTCCCTAACCACTGAGCTATCTGCGCAAGTGAGTCTTGCTAGATAGTAGAGCATCATTGTGCATTGTCAACGTCGACAGACCAAACATCTTCATATCTCTATCGGACAATTATTTGGCGCCACAGCTTGAGAACTATAAATTCCACATTCAATTTACTCACAAATGCATGTTTGGTTACATTTGTGAGTCAAACTGTTGGTGTAACATGCTTTTCTTTATTCTTGTATAGTCATTACATTTGTTCATGGTAATGATTCAGAAAATAATATTAACTGGATAGGGCACATTTCTATTTTTTACAGTGTGGCGCCACAGCTTGGGAACTACAAATTCTACGTTCAGTTTACTTACAAATGCATGTTTGGTTACATTTGGGAGTCAAATGTTGTTTTAACATGCTTTTATTTATTCTTGTATAGTCATTATATTTGTTCATGGTAATGATTCAGAAAATCATATAAACTGGATAGGACGCATTTCTATTTTTTACAGTGTGGTTCTTAGTTTGTGCACATGACAAACAGGAGGTTACAGTACATACCAGTGGTTCTCCTCACCCAGTTTCACAAATTGTCTCATCAAACCCACTTATTGAGCATACTCCGTTTCATGCAAATCCTATTTTATTGTTCAATCGCCATTTTGCTATACACTAGCACTAGAGGTGTTGTTAGAATCTACCATACTAATGAAAGCTGGAATTGGCTCAACAGTGCCAAATCAGTCTTTCATTACAGCGCCTAAAGCTACTTTGGAGGCTCCCTCTAACATTATCTCCCATAGTGGGGGGCTGGGAATTAATAATTGAAATGTCTGAAGCCTGATTCAAAAGTTGGACCTTATTGAACTACTGGTCCCACACTCTAATGTTGACATTCTTATTCAAACGGTATCGTAGCTGTGTGACTCTGTGCCTGATACTGATGTCCAGTTAAATGGCTATAATCTGTTTAGAGTAGACAGGGTATGTAAAGGAGGAGGACTTCTAATTTATGTAAAATGTTGTCTGAATGTCTCAGTGTCCATGTCTTCCTCTGTCCCAAAGTAATATGAATGTTTAATTTTAAATGTGGTATTTAGTAACAGCGCTTATTTAACTCTTGCTGGGGTATATCGCCCTCTTTCAGCTCCTCCTAGTACTATAAATAAGCTTTCTATTTATGCAAAATCTGAATTATTGAGTTTAGGAGATTTTAACCTTGATTGGCTGTTACCTATATCTGATAGATTTAGCTTTGCCTTTGTCTAACAAAGCTGATAAAAACCCAGAAACATAATCTCTGTTAGATATTATTACAACTACTACCCCCCCTATAAATATAGTCTGTGGGGTTTTTGCAGATATTATCAGTAATCATTGTCCAATTGCCTGTATAAGAAATACTAGACTCAAATACCCAGACCCCCATATTATCACTAAGAGAAATGTTAAACACTTCTCACAGCAAGCTTTTAACCTAAATTTGTACCACTCTAAGCTTTTATCCACTAGCAGCATTCTGGACTAAGAGCTAGCCTTTGCTCACTTCTCTTGTATTTTTAACCATCTCTCCGATAATCATGCTCCTTTTAAGAATGATCTTTTCCTCCAAAAAAATCAAGCCTGCGCTTTAGCAAGGAAAACTGATACCCCAGTCTAATGGCTTAAATTCAGACAATTGAGAAAAAAATGCACTGCAGCTGTAAAAAAGGAAAGATCGAAGTACTTCATCAGTGCTATGACTGACTTTGCTGGTGATCCTGTACAATTCTGGAAAACCTTTACCGGTAACTCACTGAAACAGGGAAATTCCGTTGTTTCTCTGCCAAAGCATATTACATCAGACTCTGTTATTTTAAGTGGGAAAAATAATATACAGTATGTGATGTTTTTAACAAGCACTTTATCTCTGCAGGGTTTTTGTTTGAACAAAAATGTGGCCAATATGACCCTGGCCAGGTAATTGACATTCACCATGTTCACTAAACCTAGTTCCCCATGAAAAACAGGAAAATAATAATCCTAATTTTAGTTGCAAACTCATCACAGAAAGAGAGGTCCTACTGTAGCTGCCATCAGTGCCGTAGATACAAAAAATCCCTAGGAGCTGATAACTTAGACCCTTACTTCTAATCCTAGTGCCAGAAGCAAGAGCAAACCCTGCTTGTGGTACTGTGGCTAGTGTCAGCAAAGCTTTTTAGATTTATGTACCACTGGACAGTACGGATTCTGACTTGTAATACACACAGCTGTGTAACTCAACCACTCATTTAGTATGGTTATAGCTGAGACCATGGGGTCATTTCTGAAAGTCAGTGTGAGGATATTGAGCAGAAAGAAGAAGAGGGCTTGTGAGAGCTTCTTTCTGACAGGTGAGAAGATATCGATGGTCTTACCCTCAAGAGAAAATAGCCTCTTGTTCCATTAGATATCCATCTTCATCCAACCTGTGTTCTGCCTGAAGTCTTGCAGCAGAGGGCTACTGTAGCGGGAAAACGAATCCACGTCGGCTCCAATCTGTCCAACATTTACTGAGGCTAGGAAAAAAAACTAATTGTTCCTTGAAATTAGCACTAAACTGAATGTTTAAGGTCAACCTCGACAGTCACC
The DNA here is from genome assembly GCA_016801145.1 of Umbra pygmaea. Taxonomy (NCBI): domain Eukaryota; kingdom Metazoa; phylum Chordata; class Actinopteri; order Esociformes; family Umbridae; genus Umbra; species Umbra pygmaea. The sequence continues at coordinate 10,315 of JACXGM010022861.1, read as the reverse complement.
TACCCAACTGCTATGATATGGGTGAAGATTTATTACATTTGGCTCAAAAATCAAATAACTGCTATTACTAACTTATTGAAGATGCCCATAAGGGCTGATCTAAGGTCAGGTTTAATCTCATCATGTCGTAGTTGTTGAGGTCAGGGAATTTGAGCTGATGTCTAACTCCATCTGCCGTCTTTAGGCCCTTCCGCTTTAATCTGCAGCCTGCTGGTGAGGGGAAGATGCTAAAACAAAACAATTGAATTTACTTCAATGCTCTTTCTTTTTCCTTTTACACATGCACACACACACGCGCGCACACACGCTCAAGCACAAACAAACAATCTTGAATTTCTAGCTAAGTGAACCCCAACAAACATAGTTTCTAAAACTAAAACTATAAAACTAACCACAACTTAATTTATTTTCAGTAAAGAATGGTGGATTTCTCATGGTTTCCAACCTTTGATATTTTATTGTATCCTAATATACAGTACATTGTATTTTTTTCATGCAACTTTTATTATTACTGCACTGCTAGAGCTGTAGCACACAATTTTCACTCTACATTTGCATGTACATACAGTTTGGGTGCAGATGACAAATAAACTTGAATCTTAAATAACAAAAGTTTCAACAACAATACAAATGAAAACAAAAATCTGAAATTCTAAACAATACAGACAGCAAGGTACCGTATATTGTTCTTATAATTGTCAAATACTAAACTTACAAGGTAAAATAAATGAGGAGATCAATATTGATTAACTTATCAATGATGTCTGTGCTCAACTGCATGTCCTTTTTTAATGGCAACAGTTCACATATCTTGTGTCTGTGAGGGCACAATTTGTTATCATGGCAAACGGATGTGTGAGTTTATCAATGGTTGATTTTGTTTCAAATTGTTTGTAGGTCTGTATGATCTAAGGGAAATCTTTGTCTCTAATGTGATCAAAAGGTTAGGAAGTGCAGCTCGTTTTCCACCTCATTTTGTGGTCATTGTGTCTTCTCTACCTGGCATAGATTTACTTGGAAAGCACTGTACAGCAGAGTGTATAGCAGGGATGTAGTAAAGGGAGCCCAGAATTCATGGCTTTGCCCTTGCATGTAACATTCTTACAGTTTTACTTTCTTTATCAGGGTTCAAGTCAATTGTGGCACTTACATTTTGTATTTCCCTAACAACATAGTTGAATCCAAACAAGCCATTATATTTTGCATGAGGGCGCAAACAAACATGAATAAAACCACAAATTAAAGATTGCACAATCTGTTTATTACAGTGCCTTGCGAAAGTATTCGGCCCCCTTGAACATTTCGAAATTTTGCCACATTTCAGGCTTCAAACATAAAGATATGAAACTGTATTTTTTTGTGAAGAATCAACAACAAGTGGGACACAATCATGAAGTGGAACGAAATTTATTGGATATTTCAAAAATTTTTAACAAATAAAAAACTGTGACATAAACACGCTAATACTTTGTAGTGCCACCTTTTTCTGCGATTACAGCTGTAAGTCGCTTGTGTCAGGACTTGTCTCAGATACTGAACCCAAACGCAGACCAAGACAACGTGGGTGGTGAAAGAACAGGTGGGTATTTATTGGGGACAAAACACAACGGTACTGGTACTGTTAAGAGTGAAGACAGGTGAGTCCGTGGGGTGTAAAGCTGACGGCGGTGAAGAACGGGTAAGGAGGTGAGTACAGGTGGATAGTAGTGCTGACAACGTAGTGGATGGTCCTAGTTTCCAGGCAGGGATGGAGAGGATTCCAAGGGTGGAGGCATGGTATGGCTAATGATCCGGCAGAGACTGGATGTCAGTTCACAGTATAAATAGGGTGGTGAAGGTAATCAGGACCAGGTGAGTTGATTGCTGAGGAGAAACAGGTGAGAGCAGGTTCAGGAGATCCTGGAATCCCCGCCTACCACTCGTTGCCAGGCAACCGGAACAGGGTGCGTTCAGCAACACAACACACAACCACACAAGACAGATAGGAAACACACTCAAGGGGATAGGGTGGTGACAGCTTGGGGTATGTCTCCATCAGTTTTGCACATCGAGAGACTGAGATTTTTGCCCATTCCTCATTGCAAAACAGCTCAAGCTCAGTGAGGTTGGATGGAGAGCATTTGTGAACAGCAGTTTTCAGTTCTTTCCACAGATTCTCGATTGGATTCAGGTCTGGACTTTGACTTGGCCATTCTAACACCTGGATATGTTTATTTGTGAGCCATTCCATTGTAGATTTTGATTTATGTTTTGGATCATTGTCTTGTTGGAAGACAAATCTCTGTCCCAGTCTCAGGTCTTTTGCAGACTCCATCAGGTTTTCTTCCAGATTGGTCCTGTATTTGGCTCCATCCATCTTCCCATCAATTTTAGCCATCTTCCCTGTCCCTGCTGAAGAAAAGCAGGCCCAAACCATGATGCTGCCACCACCATGTTTGACAGTGGGGATGGTGTGTTCAGGGTGATGAGCTGTGTTGCTTTTATGCCAAACATAACGTTTTGCATTGTTGCAAAAAGTTCGATTTTGGTTTCATCTAACCAGAGCACCTTCTTCCACATGTTTGGTGTGTCTCCCAGGTGGCTTGTGGCAAACTATAAACGCCACTTTTTATAGATATCTTTCAGAAATGTCTTTCTTCTTGCCACTCTTCCAATAAGGCCAGATTTGTGCAGTATACGACTAATTGTTGTCCTATGGACAGACTCGCCCACCTCAGCTGTAGATCTTTGCAGTTCATCCAGAGTGGTCATGGGCCTCTTGGCTGCATCTCTGATCAGTCTTCTCCTTGTATGAGCTGAAGGTTTAGAGGGACGGCCGGGTCTTGGAAGATTTGCAGTGGTCTGATACTCCTTCCATTTCAATATTATCGCTTGCACAGTGCTCCTTGGGATGTTTAAAGCTTGGGAAATTTATCTGTATCCAAATCCGGCTTTAAACTTCTCCACAACAGTATCTCGGACCTGCCTGGTGTGTTCCTTGTTCTTCATGATGCTCTCTGTGCTTTCAACGGACCTCTGAGACTATCACAGAGAAGGTGCATTTATACGGAGACTTGATTACACACAGGTGGATTCTATTTATCATCATTAGTCATTTAGGTCAACATTGGATCATTCAGAGATCCTCAATGAACTTCTGGAGAGAGTTTGCAGCACTGAAAGTAAAGGGGCTGAATAATTTTGCTCGCCCAATTTGTCAGTTTTTTATTTGTTAAAAAAGTTTGAAATATCCAATAAATTTTGTTCCACTTCATGATTGTGTCCCACTTGTTGTTGCTTCTTCACAAAAAACTACAGTTTTAGATCTTTATGTTTGAAGCCTGAAATGTGGCAAAAGGTCGAAATGTTCAAGGGAGCCGAATACTTTCGCAAGGCACTGTATTCAAGCTTCAGCATTTTGTCAGCCAGTGTTATCAGTTTTATTGTCAGCTCATACCTTAATTCCATTCAGAACACCACCGTTCTGGAAACTTTTTGGAATACCTCACCTGACCATCTGCTCCCACCTGCTCTACAGAGGACTTGTCACTCCCACCCAGTTTTCACCCTCCTTGTCCTACAGCCGCCACTCAGCCATCCTCTATGCCTCACTCCATTTTGTGTTCTGGGCTACAATAAACAGTATTATTCATACTCTCCGTTTTGCTTCTGCTATTGGATTTATTCCTCAGTTCCCAGGTGAATTACTGACAGTCCTGCCTGAAGTCTTGCAGCAGAGGGCGCCTGTAGTTGGAAAACGAATCCACGTCGGCTCCAATCTGTCCAACATTTACTGAGGATAGGAAAAATAAAACAAATTGTTCCTGGAAATTAGCACTAAACTGAGTGTTTAAGGTCAATCTCCACAGTCACCTACTCAACTGCTATGATATTGGTGACGATTTATTGTGTTTGGCTCAACAATAAAATAACTGTCATTACTAACTTATTGAAGTTGCCCATAAGGGCTGATCTAAGGTCAGGTTTAATCTTGTCATGTCGTAGTTGTAGAGGTCAGGGAGTTTGAGCTGATGTCTAACTCCATCTGCTGTCTCTAGGCCCTTCCGCTTAATCTGCAGCCTGCTGGTGAGGGGAAGATGCTAAACAAAACAATCAAATTTACTTAAATGCTCTTTCTTTTTCTCTTACACATGCCCACACACACAGACGTGCACACACGCTCAAGCACAAACAATCTTGAAGTGAGGACCTAAAAATATAGTGTCTAAAACTAAAAGTATAAAACTAACCATAGCTTAATTCATTTTAAATAAAGAATGCTGGATTTCTCATGGTTTCCAACCTGTTATATTTTATTTTTTCCTAATATACAGTACATTGTATGTTTTTCATGCAACTTTCATTATTACTGCCTGCTGGAGCTGTAGCACACAATTGTCACTGTACATTTGCATGTACATACAGTTTGGGTGCAGATGACAAATAAACTTGAATCTTAAATAACAAAAGTTTCAACAACAATACCAATGAAAACCAAAATCAGAATATCTAAACAATGCAGACAGCCGTAGATTGTTCTTATAATTGGCAAATACTGAACTTACAAGTAAGGATGACAAGGCAAAATAAATGAAGAGATCGATACTGATTAACTTATCAATGATGTCTGCGCTCAACTGCATGTCCTTTTGTCATGGCAATGGTTCAAAAATATTGCGCCTGTGAGGGCACAATGTGTTATTATGGCAAACAGATGTGTGAGTTTATCAATGGTTGATTTTGTTTCAAAATGTTTGTAGGAAATCTTTGTCTCTAATGTGATCAAAAGTTTAGGCACTGCAGCTCGGTTTCCACCTCATTTTGTGGTCATTGTGTCTTCACTACCTGGCATAGATTCACTTGTAAAGCACTCTACAGCAGTTTTAGTGTATAGCAGGGATGTAGTAAAGGGAGAAAGGTAATGATGATTCATACAATAATGTATGATTCATCATATCAATGGGGCCCCACACAAGTTCTCATTCATGGAGCCCAGAATTCCTGGCTACACCTTTGCATGTAACATTCTTACAGTTGTACTGTGTTTAACAGGATTTAAGTCAATTGTAGCACTCTTACATTTTGTATTTCCCTAACAACATAGTTGAATCCAAACAAACCATTATATTTAGCATGAGGGCGCTATAAAACAAACATGAACAAAACAAATGAAAGACTTAGGAGGACATGGAATAATTTGGGATTTAATAGGAGTTGAACTGTCTACGTAATTTACGCCACAGTAAATAGTAAGTGTGACAACTAGACCAGAGCAGGTGCACGGCTGCAATCAGCACCAGCCCCCAGCCTCTACAACAGGGATACCAGGTCCACCGGTCAGGTCAGCAGAAGGCCACTGTCACCCCGTCGAGGACAGTCTGGGAGAGCCCAAGGTGAGGAGATTCACAAGGGATTTTGGGGGGGAGAAACTGGGGGTTGTGGAGGCCCTACCTATATAACACCTGCTCAGGCCACCTATCGGCCTGCCTGGTTAACCAGTCCTCCAGCCACATTATGTCCTCTTGTCCGGAGCCCATCAACAATGTGGCCTGCAGCCCTGCCCCTTCGGCTTATGCCAGCTGCTACACCTGAGGCCCGAGGCCACACCTCCAAAGCCAGTGCCCAATGCCACACCTCTAATGCCAGAGTTAGAGGCCACGCCTCCCATCCCTGAGCCAGAGGCCACGCTTCCCACAACTGGGCCAGACCAGCCTTCCGCAGCATGGGGTAAGCCACACCAACCCACCTGTATCCCTATGTTTACGTTCCAGTCTGCATGGTCGGTGCCTCCGCCTACAACGCCTCAGCCAGAACCAGCTGCTCTAAAGTCCCTTGCACACTGAGTCAGAAATTTTTTTATGCGTTTTTTCTCATATTCGTCAGCCTAAAAATTCGTCATGCACAGAAACCTTGCACACTGAGTCCGATGCGTATATATTAAACATTTTAGCAAAAAATACAAAATGGATTCGTCAAGCAGTGAGGATGATTTTGTTGCCCTCTCTCTTCTTCAAAATAGAAAAAGAAAGAGGAAATACTGGGTCCATCCAATCCTTAGATTGCGCAGAGAGGAAGGAGAGTTTCAGGAAGGAGGATGGAGTCCCCAGTGCTTAGATAGCTAATAGTATACATGTATTATTATAGCACACAAAATAATGGTGTTCTATTGTATGCTTGTTTTAATAATTTATATATATGTGTGTGTGTGTAGGGCCAAGGGAAGCCAAGCCAAGGCTCAAGTAGAACAGCTCATTCCACACATCATTGCACATGTGCAGTCCTTTCAGTTTTGGTTTTCAATTCAATCAAGTGTTTACATGCGCTTCCGCCGGCCGTGTGTGTGTGTGTGTGTGTGTCATTTGCTTTTATGGTGGCTCTGAATTGTCAAAATACCTCTAAATGCTAGCTATGTATGCGAAATGTATGCGAAAAAACACAGAAAATCAAACCCGATTCAATTTTTTCATTACGGACAAAAGTTTTGGAGGCAGTGTTCAAGCATAAATGACATAATGTGAGGTCGTATTTATTTATTTTGTATTTTTTAACGTGCAAAACTTTCGGATGAAAATTTCAGACTCACCCACTACATCGGTGCCTGCTGCACTGCCCACATTATCGATGCTGGCGGATCCACCCCCAGCTCTGGTGCCAGCCATGCCACGCCCAGGATGTGTGTTTGTGGCTCTGGCCCTGCACCGGTGCTGGCTTAATGGTCCCATTGCCGGTGGTGCCGGTTCCCCCTGCCTCTGCTCACTTTTGGTGTGCTTGTCGCCTCTGGAGCCGAGCCTTGGAGGGCATGAGCTGATTGAACTGTTCCAGATCCTCAGGCAACTCTCTCTGGACATTTTGGACATTTTGCTCATATTCTCATCCAGGACTCCTTCTATCAATCTCTATGCGCACACACCTGAAAATTAATTTCATTAATTATCTCACCCTTATACTGTATACTTCGCTGTTTAAAGGTTGTGTGTGCTTCATTATCCATGTAAGTCTGATATGGTGATGCACATTTCTTTATATTATTTTTAGTTCTGCCATGTTAGGCGAAGTCATATGTTATTTTGGACATTACTGTCACCCTTATATTGTTGTGCCCGTTGGCTGTTTAGGTTAGGAAACATTAAAATACCATCTATGCATTCCATTCGATCTATCCATGCCACCAGACAACTATTACAGTTCTGCACTTTTAGCCCTATAACAATAGCATAGAAATAGCTACACTTGAGAAACACACTTTTATCTACTAACCGCACAGGTCAAAATGTGTTGTGATAAAATATTTTCTCTGTCAATATTCTACTGACACAAATATCACTAGTAGGCAATACCATTTTCAAATCTTATGATGTTGGAACTTGCACACAAAAAGACCAAATCACCACATTTTATGCAGTGTTTTTTCAGGAATTTCAGTTAAGCCTGGGATTGTCCTGATGGAAGGTCCAATGACGCCCACGGTATAGCTTCCTCACAGATAGCATGAAGTTTTCTCCTAGGATTTCCTGATGCTTCAATGAATCCATCTTGTCTTCCACACGTTGCAGGTTTCCTGTGCCAGAGGATGCAAAGCAGCCACCGAGCATCACCGAGCCACCACCATGCTTTGACTGTGGGCAGAGTGTTCTTTTCAGTGTATGCTTCATTCTTCTTGAAGACCACCAGGGTCTGTCATGATGATGCAGGTCAAGCCAGTTCAGAATGCTCCAACTTGCTCATCAAGGGTTCAACTGGGCAGACATGAGGGATCATCTGAAAAGCTGTGCATGTTTTGTTATTGGAAAGACTCCTGAGCCTGAGGGCTGGGCATTGCTTGAAAACATCCAAACTACTGCTCCATTTGAGCTTGAATGCATTGATATCTGGTCCGCTGAGAATTCAAATAACAAAACCCTGGATGTGTTGGTGATCACAGATCACTTCAAAAAGCTTCCTCATTAGGGGTGGAACGGTACATGTATTGAACCGAAACAGTACGGGCGTCACGGTTCGGTGCATGAATTTAAACAGAGAATACACGGTATAAAAATAAATTCAACTCACGTGCATATTAATTAATGTAATGCAGAACTACCGTTAGATACTCAAGTTGTTTATGGACACCTAATCTGTAGCCACGCCTTAGCTCTGAAGCTAAGTAGCTGAGCTCCACCTATGTATGCAGTTTTTTGTCAGACCGACGGTCCGGTGAGTGAGTCAGCATTAAGGACGAGTATTGGTGGCGACCCACAAGAGTTAGAAGACCCGCCAAACTCTAGGCTCGCAAGTTTTGGAAAACTTTGCTTTCCCAGTCAGTTACAGTCATACATTGTATATATCAGTTACAGTAGTACAGGCGATAGAGTGGTGGATAAGATGAGGACTGTGTGTCAGCGTTGTTCAGCAGTTGTTGGGTATAAGAGTGGAAATACATCTAACATGCTAACGGATATCAGACGCAATCACCCAGATATGCTAGCTCAAGGGAGAATCTGTATGACACTAGATGGTACAGCTTGAGACATGCACAATAAAAAAAATTGTGTTCTGCATTTTTGTTTAGCTTTTCCCTCCATTGTACCGAACTCGTATCGAACCGTGATGTCTGAAGCGAGGTATGAATCGAACCGTAACTTCTTTGCACCATTCCACCCCTATTCCTCATGCTTTTCAGTGTCCTGATCAGACTGCCAAATCGTTTGCTCAAAAGTTATGGGACAATCACTTTTGTTTTTATGGCTTTCCCAAGCTTATTCATTGTGATCAGGGAGCGTCTTTTGAGAGTAAATTAATCAGCCATCTTGTAGAGTTCTCAGATGTAAAGAAGTCCCATACAACTGCATATCAACCTATGTGTAATTGCGTCACCGAACGCTTTAATTGGACATTGGGGAACATGATAAGAGCCCTCCCTCCTTGCTCTAAACAACACTGACCACAGACGTTTCACACCCTTATCTTCATTTATTACTTCACTACTCATGAAACTACTGGCTTTCCACCATTTTATTTAATGTTTGGCCAAGTCCCCCACCTTTCTGTGGATGTAGTCTATAAGTGTGTCCTGCGGGAGAAAGTAGACATGACTCCAAGTATACTCCAAGTATGTTGAGTCTCTACAGATGCCATTCACATCACCATGGCTCATACCACTAAAGAACAAGGTCACCAGGCATATGGCTACAACTACAACATCCACAGCCTGACAAGCTGAACATGGTTCATTCTTCTTCATTATTCCTCGTGACCACGCTCCCCCTCTCTTTTTTCTCTTTCTTTCTGTCTCTCTCTTTCTCTCCTTCTTTTCCTCTTTCTCCTCCCATTCCTCCAGGCCACATGCCTCCTCTGTCATGTCTACACATTTCTCCAATAGCCCCTGGTAAAAAAGAAACAGAAATCAGTGTCAATGTAACCTGATGTGTTGAAAGGTTGCTGTAAGCCATATGGCCACCACAAGGCATCCATCATTGTAAATTCCTCGTAAACAGAGAAAGGGGAAAGCGAGTGCCAGTATCAATCAGTTCCACTTTGTTGGTTTTGATTAAGTGTTTCATAGCTATTCCTTTCATGATCTGGGAGCTCGCAATAGTATTAAAAAAGCAGTCTAGGATCAATATGACATAAATGATGATCCAGCATCAACATGGATTAATTCTGTGATGAAAACTAATGAACTAGGATTAACCTGGTATGCTAATGAATTTAGGATGATCTAAATGACAATCCAGGATCAAAAAGTATTTTGTGCAAACAGTCCACACTGCAGGCTTACATTTCTTTCAAACAAAAATTATTTCCACATGTACAGTTGTGTTGGGCGAGCTAAGATAATGCCCCTTGATCACACAGAGACTTGCTTAACAACAAAGATCCCCACAGTAATTACTTCTAAATAAAAGCCCACATCTCACAAAAGTATGGATTGCAGTAGTGCACCTCTACATCATCAGCAGAAGGCTGCAGAGTGCAGATATCAATATTATCAGGAGAGAGTGGGGTTATTTCTATTGCCAGTTATAATATTAAAGTTTGTCACCAGGTTATAATCCTGGGAGATTACAGGTCCTTCTCAAGAAATTAGCATATTGTGATAAAGGTCATTATTTTCCATAATGTAATGATAAAAATGAAACTTTCATATATTTTAGATTCATTGCACACCAACTGAAATATTTCAGGTCATTTATTGTTTTAATACTGATGATTTTGGCATACAGCTCATGAGAACCCAAAATTCCAATTTCAAAGAATAAGCATATTTCATCTGACCAATAAAAGAGTGTTTGTAATACAAAAAAGAAAAAAGAAAAAGTCAACCTTCAAATAATTATGTTCAGTTATGCACTCAATA
>JACXGM010022860.1:0-16493 GCA_016801145.1 Umbra pygmaea | reverse complement strand
TAACCGAAATCCAACGAGTATATAATTAAAAGACGATTATATAATTTCACCTTAAAGTTTTCTTCTTCATTGGCTCCTATGGCGAGGAAAAGGCTTAAGGTGATTTAATGTACCTAAACAACGATCAATATTAACCAAATTTATCTCTCATATTGCTCATCATAACCACTGAAAATTATAAAAACAACTAACCCAAATTTCAATTATTTTATATTTTTTTTATTTTGCTGATCCGAAAAATGATCCGATCCGTGACTCTGATCCGAAAACCGATCCGATCCGTGAGTTTCATGATCCGTTGCACCCCTAATGGATGTTGGTGGTATTAGAACTTTATTAAAAAAAAGGCTAAATACGGTAAATCCGTAGTATGCATTTTATCAAAGTAACGAGTGATTCAAAACAAGTTGAACGCAAACTCTACCAAAAATAGTTTTCATAACATAGTTCAACTGTAAATATGAAGTAGCCTACCACTTCAAAACAGATTATGTAGGTGCATGCTAACATGCGCTGCTTTGAATAATCTACTTGTTAACATCTGCACTAAATGAAATGTAGGTCAGCTTTGGCTGTGCTAAGTTTGAATGATCTAATCACAAAAAAGCCATTATTGTTATAACCAGAAACAAAGCCAAACAGGTTTATTCCCTACATTTAAGTTTACAATTGGATGAATCTAGGTTAAAAGATATCACATCAAATGTCCAGTGAAGACAGTTCCATATTCGTCTGCCAGGTATACAAGCATATTTTCCCGCATTGAATGTTGGCTGTGGTTCTGAAAAAAGCTCCAGCACGTGCCATTTAATTTACTAGCTCTGCTTATTTGCATGTTAAACAACAATTTTAATTTGTATTACATGGATATTACTTATCAGTTACATACTAGTTAGTTGTAATTATATTGGCATTCAGCAACAACAGGTGACACCTGAGGCGTAATATTAGGAATAATTTTATAGCGGCTGAATCTGGAAATGCCAGCACGCTACGGTACATCGAGTCAGATCAGATTTATTTAGCCTTGTCAATCACCCTTTTTACTTGTGTATTTGTTTCTGATTACTTCTTCCAACAGCGCTATAAAGCATAAAAAAATAGGTTTAATTAAAAACACTGAATGTGACAGTTATGAAGGAAGGGAATAAAAAGTTTCACAGTTTAGATTAGTAGAGTCTTGGTCGACCAAAGAAATTCTTAGTCAGGGACAGCCCTACACAATACTATCCATGAGTTTGATTGACAAACAAAATATTTAATGTTTATTACACTTAATTCCAATTTTCATAATAATTTGGAACACAGTGTAGTTCATTTCCTTATCTACCCACTCACACACACAAAGTTGTATAGTTAAATATCAATTTTGACAGTTAAAATGGCAAATTACATATTAGATATTTTAACACAACATGGCAATTTAATTTTATATTTATTTTATGTCACAAAATAGGCTGATTGAGAACTAGGGGTGGAACGGTACACAGAAGTCACGGTTCGGTTCATACCTCAGTTCAGACATCACGGTTCAGTACGAGTTCAGTACAATGGAGGGAAAAGCTAAACAAAATTGCAGAATGCAATTTTTTTATTGTGCATGTCTCAAGCTGTACCATCTAGTGTCATACAGTTTCTCCCCTGAGCAAGCACATCTGGGTGATTGCGTCTGATATCCGTTAGCATGTTAGATGTATTTCCACTCACATACCCAACAGCTAATGAACAACGCTGACACACAGTCCTCATCTTATCCACCACTCTATCGCCTGTAATACTGTAACCGATATATACAATCTATGACTGTAACTGACTGAGAAACCAAAGTTTCCCAAACTCGCGATCTTAGAACTCGAGGGGTCCTAACTCTTGTGGGTCGCCACCAATACTCATCCTTAGTGCTTGCTCACTCACCGGACAGTTGATCTGACAAAAAACTGCATACATAGGTGGAGCTCGGCTACTTAGCTTCAGATCTAAGGCAGGCTGCAGATTAGGTCATGTCCATAAACAACTTGCGTATCTAACGGTAGTTCCGCTTTACATTAATTAATTTGCACGTGAGTTAAATTTTTTTTAATACCGTGTATTCTCCGTTTAAGTTCATGCACCAAACAGTGACGCCCGTATCGTTTCGGTTCAATACGAATACATGTACCGTTCCACCCCTATTGAGAACTGATTCTAATTTGCAATGGTGACCTGGCAATTGAACCCACAGGTGCCTGATCTGGACACAAGGAGTGCAGGAGGCCTGGGGAAAGTCAGAGAACCCACAGTCAGGCTCAAAACTGATGTACACAATGCAGTGACTTAGCCCAATACGCCTCGCGGACCGCCCAATCTGCACAAATGTCATGCGCACACTTCCTAGGAGAGCACATAAAATAAATTATAAAGATCTGTGTAGAGTTGACACAGGAAATAGGCCTCAGTTGAATAGGCACCTACAAATGTATATTAGTCACAAATCCTTGAAAATGCTAGTTTAATTATGTCCTTCTCAATTACTTAGCCAGAAAAATTGGAGAAAGTGAAAGGATAGGCTGATTATGTGACGTGTGTGCGCGTGTGATTCTATTGAAAGAGAGGGCACTACAATCCTCAAAGTAGCCACAACAAACACTACCGCGATCGCATTTGCAAATTACATTTTCTACAACTTTCTCCCATCATGGATGATGGAAATAATCGTATGATATCCATATCTGGCAAATTCCACTTATCGGTAACAATACCATTTTTTTCCAGATTAGTCTGCATACCCCTAGTTGAAACAATGTATTACTATCAAGGACCTAATCAAGAGTAGGGCCAAATGACGTTATAAGTCCTGAACTGTGTCTAGCAGGATAACGCACCATTCTTTAAGAAAAGCCTACAGCTCTTTGAGGAATGAATATATATACTTCACACTCTGCATTCCAGAACTACCAAAAGGTTTAGTGGTTCAGATCTGGTGATTAGAGAGTCCATGGAAGGCATTTCATGCAATCCTGGAGTTCAAGAAACCACTCTTGAATATGTTTTGTGTGTATTATCTTCCTATAATAATGAGGGAAAAGTTTTTGCACCATGTTGTGGCACCAGGCCCTTTAAAAAGGCCTTATAATCCTAGTGCATTACAGGACTATGCAGAGCAATCATCTGATTTACTGACTACCAAGCGATGGTGAAATATACCATTACAGATCCCCAACATAATGTTTGGCAGCAGACAGTAGAGCTGGGTGATATGGAAAAAATCTAATATCACGATAATGTTGACCAAATACCTCAATATCGATATTGCCCCGATATTGTAGGGTTGACAATTGGTGCTTACAAAGAAATATTTACACAATGACAATATTGATAAATATCGATATATTGCCAAGCCCTAGCAGACAGTGTGGGATTTAAGAAAAAATACACACCACCCCCGAGGTCAGAGGAGAATGGGCCGACTGCTTCAAGCTGATAGAAGAGCAACTTTGAAATAACCACTCGTTACAACCGAGGTATGCAGCAAAGCATTTGTAAAGCCACAACACGCACAACCTTGAAGCGGATGGGCTACAACAGCAGAAGACCCCACTGGGTACCACTCATCTCCAATACAAATAGGAAAAAGAGGCTACAATTTGCAAGAGCTCACCAAAATTGGACAGTTGAAAACTGGAAAAATGTTGCCTGGTCTGATGAGTCTCAATTTCGGTTGAGACATTCAGATGGTAGAGTCAGAATTTGGCGTAAACAGAATGAGAACATGGATCCATCATGCCTTGTTACCACTGTGCAGGCTGGTGGTGGTGGTGTAATGGTTTTGGGGATGTTTTCTTGGCACACTTTAGGCCCCTTAGTGCCAATTGGGCATCGTTTAAATGCCACGGCCTACCTCAGCATTGTTTCTGACCATGTCCATCCCTTTACGGCCACCATGTACCCATCCTCTGACGGCTACTTCCAGCAGGATTCGTGCCCTGGATGTGCATCACACAAATCTCCATCAACTGCAAGATGCTATCCTATCAATATGGGCCAACATTTCTAAAGAATGCTTTCAGCACCTTGTTGAATCAATGCCATGTAGAATTAAGGCAGTTCTGAAGGCGAAAGGGGGTCAAACAAAGTATTAGTATGGTGTTCCTAATAAGCCTTTAGGTGAGTGTATAGTGTAATATGCTATTTATCTATGCATAATCTTTAAATAAAATCACTATCATAACTAACTTGGCCATGAGATTCAAAGTTTTATTTGGGTGGTTTTGATGACGGCACAACATTAGAACTTCGTACACAATTTTAGCTCAATAGGCTAGATTTACAACCAGTGGCCAAAATCACGGACGGCATCTTTAACATTTATTTTTTAATCCCATGGCCAGTCAGAGTTTTTGCACATGTCTTGAGGCCACAGATTCATCAGCTAACAAAAAATGACAATTCAATTCACAGATGCCCGACCTGAGCGAGTCACTAGAGAGCAACGGTACGCGGTACCCTTATCCGACAACACGCTCAGGGCAGCACTGTGCCAATTTGTACAGCTCCATGTTTTTCACCCCATCGCCAGATTGCCACGACAGGGTACAAACTCTGGCCATGGTGACGCTGTTCAGCTAGGTATTAAGCAATTTAGAATATAATTGTTTTCTTACAACAGTATTTAAATTACCTGCTTAAAATACTTTAAACTATTTTCTCAGGTGGCCTAAGAGTTTTGCATGGTAAGCATGTACAGACATGGCACAGACATACCCAGCTGACTGGTAACACTCCAGGAGAAATAAAAGATAGAAAATGGCAAAGACCTGCTAGAGGGGGAGGGGCTAGTGATGTGTGCTGAAATACTAATAACCCCACAGGAAGAGGAAAGGAGATAAGCCGTCCTTATTAAAAATTAATAATTCATGGCAGCAGAAAGCTCTGCTCCTTTCAGCTAGAGAACAGCTTGTGTCTAGTCATTTGCCTTTCCATTCCTCAAAAGTGACTACATACTGGGATAACCATCCTGGCACTTCCTGGCAACCAGGATTTCACGATGGTCAGCTTCCATTTTGAGGTAAGTCATCTAGCAGATTGAAGTGGTCAAAAATCATGGTGTGAGGCATTCTTCTTTTCAACAGATAAATATAGCTAAATATGTATTTGCTCACCTCTTCCAACCCCAGACAGTGCTTTGAACTATTGGGTGGTGGTGGAGATACACATCAGTTTAGGAAATGGCATCCTTTGATCACCTGATCAAAAAACACTAACCTCCCCAGAACTAACTTCAGATGTGCAGATTAGAGACTATGTACTGGAAGTAAACTCTTCATAACTGCCCTAGTATTATATCATTTGATATGTTGTTCTAAAGGTGCCCAACATCAAGAAAACATCCTCTCTTTATTGCACATTTCAGCCAACCAACCTGCCGATCTCAGACCATTGCAAAGGTTAAATGGAGAAGAAACTGGAATCTGAACCTTTCAGACTTATTTTTCTGATATTCTGCCAGCGTTAGATTGTGTAGTAACAGATAACATAGAAAGCACAAGAACGATTGCGTGTAGCTCTGTTATTAAAACATTAGTAGTAACAGATATCGGTCCTGCAGGGCAACAGTATGCACACTGTAGTTCAAGGTTTCAAATGTGATTCAATTAACTGATTAACATCTTGCTCCCAGGAACTGTTCCTGACCTGTCAGTCTTGTTCTCATCCGTGCTGTCGTTGAGGAAGGCGAGAAACCGTCTCTCCAAATAGGCCTCGATGGCCTCTCCTTCGCAGATTTCTCCCCCACCGAGCAGGTCCAGGACCTGAGGACTCAGCAACACTGCTTCAAAGTCCCCATCAAGCAAGGACTGGAGCAGGGGACCTGCCTCTGGAAGACAAAGCAGCAGAGAAGCAATGTGAGATCTTCCCAAGTTGAAAGTCATCAGTGCAAAGTAATAGCGCTATCAGCGATGAAACGCTTGTATTGTGAAAACTTGCTTAACAGTGCAACAAAAATAGAAGAGTTAAAATTAGTAATAAAGTAAAAATACACAATGAATGTCCAATGAATGATTAAACAACAGAATTAGAAGATAAAATGGTTTGTCAAAACAACAAAGCATGTGACGTAGCTAGTTTGTTTCCTCCTTATCATACAGCATGGCTATATGCCAAAGAGAGATTTTGTTGATTACCAGACGCATATTTTGATGCTCTGCAATTGCTACATTTACAGAACAGGGGATGAGCAAAGAAAGAAATATTTTGTTAACTTTATTCATTTTATTAACCCTACCTAGGAAAGTTATGTATCAGCCTAGCGAAAAAAAATTCATTGTAAAATAATCGATTAGCCTCTAAAGATTTCGAAACGTAAGAGCCCTGTGTGTTCAGATCCTATGTCAATGATTTACCTAATAGATTATTACTATTACGGTACTTAGCTAGTGTAAAAGCTATTTCATATGTTTAGTAGCGATCTATTCCTATTCAGATTGTACTGTTATCCAACTAATGTTTCAACTAGTTTGTTAGCTTTAGTTATTTATAAAATTATTCACTCATGCCAGTGCAATCATGATTTAGTGACATTCCTGTAGTCCAGACAATACAGAACCAATATCATAGACAATGGTGTGAAATCTTTAGATTTATATTGCCATTCTCTCACTGGGCAACAGGACAATTAAATTGTCTCTCGAAAATAGACAACAGCCTTTGTCAATTGTGACGTCACAATTTCAAAAATTATGTTTCATAAAACTGAATTTGGCTCATGCCACCTGGTTTAGCAGTGCACAACTTTGCAGCACAATGAGCTGGCTAAATTGGCAAATAGCCGAATACTGCATTCCAGCTATTTGCCACAGGCCATAGACTTCATGCTGGAAACAGATGTGGTAGTGAACGATTGCATTAGAACTATGTAAATAAACTGTAGAATGAACCATGTGCACCAACGTGCACTGAATTGGGAATCTGATCATGGATTTTCTTCCCATTTTCATGGTTAACAATGACTTTCACATCCTAATAGAGATCCAGTTCAGAAAGTGTATATTGCGAAGTAGCCTAATAATGACAGTCAAACTCAGTAAACAATTGCAAGATAAAATTCCTATGATGAGTTTCTAAACAAACCTTCTCTTCTCAAATTTTTTTTAATCGCTTTCTGTATGTCTGAGATGAATAATAACAACAGGCAAGACTAACGTTATGTAATATTAGAGTCTAGTTTGGTCTGCAGATGAAGCTGAGGGTTTTCCCCATGTTGATTCACCACCACTCACCATTGTAGGTCTAGCTCTCGTTTTCAAGAGTACAATATTGATTATGATGTGCGCAAAGGCCTAAAAAAAGCCAAATATATTTTTATGAGCAGATTATATACAGTAGCAAGCCATTTATTTATCATTTAATGTTTAATGTATTCGGGTTCATGTGCGAACCGTGAGCAGCACCACATACTGTACGGTGCGGTTAGGAATGTGTAGTCCTACTCTCCCTCCATCAGCCCTCACACATTATACCAGGGGAGCACAATGTAATCAATGCTAATGAGCACAGCCAGCCTCTCTGCTCAAATAAAGAACTAATGAAAGCTGGAAAGATGTTAAAGCTGAGTGCGCAATGAATGCATTAAATGCAATTAGACTAGGCCAAGACACCTTCATCTGAAAGTTAGACTGTTCTCTTTAAATCTATATTTTCCCCTCTCCCTTGTTTCTGCAATTCTCCTTCAACAGCCAGAAGCAAGCATATTTCATAAACACACATACATACCAAAAGCTCTCCCTAGGGGATTGTTTAATATGCTCTTCTTCTTAATGAGAGTATGGAGTTATATTAACAATCTGCAAAAAAACAATAAGACAAATGAGTGTGGGTGTGTTGTGGAGGTACTGACTTACAGCAAGGTAGAGTGTGTGGTCAAGTGGTGTGCTTAATTTTCTCCAACCCAGTGAGGTAATGCATGAGACACGATAACAAGATGTTTTGATCCATTCTAATTCAGTAGGCCTACTTTGAATCTAAGGAAGCATCATAGACTTTATAAGTTTACTTGAATTTGATATGCATGCAGTTGACAGACATTAGGTTTATTTCAATGGGATCGTACATTAATTTGATAGTCACAAGTTCAAGCCTGACCATCTGACTTGCCCGGGTCTCCTGCGCGAACCAACGCTTTTTGGCATAGCGCTGCCCGGGATTTGGTTTAGATAACTGTACGTACACACCTCCACCAACTTGAGCTTCAAATGAAGAACAAACTTCAACTTTCTGCTTGACGCTCTGGTCGCTCAACATGCCCAAAACGCAATGCCGACTGATTTGCCCGCCCTTGCCGCTGAGAGAAGCTGGCTTCCATTGAAAATGAATGACTTGACCGTCGGCGGTGGTGTACGTACAGTAATTCAGATTATCTATCCTGCAACATCGCTGTCCAGCTACGCCTTGTGTCCAGATCAAGCACCTGTGGGTTCAATTGGCGGCTGGGCGAGATGGGTTTGGATGAACTGTCATCGCCATCCCAAAGATCTGGTCAAGGAGTTGCGGAGCTGCCGACAAGGCAGAGTTATAGAGAATTGGGAGGGGAAAAAATGAGAAAAATCACAACGGATATAAAAATGTAATCTAATTATATATTTTCCCTATATCGTTCAGCCCTACATTCAGTTTTCTTCCTGATATTAGCCCCACCCCTGACTCAAATTGATTGGAGAATAAACTTCCCTAGTAAGTTCCAAAATACTTCGGATTGCATTCTTCCGTTAAAGGGGAGCAACGGCAAAATTCTATAATTTCTTCCTAAGTACTTATTTGATGGTCTCCCTCATCAGTCTACTCTCTCACTCAGGGAGAGCAGGGTAGAGCTAGCACGAGTTCTACATCAGTTGGCTATATGGGTCATTTGCAGATGAATGCGCTTCATACAACTTTAGGAAATAATTATCATTTGCATGAAAAATTAAAGTTCTTTCACAAAAAAAATGCAATCGTCTGGAAGCACAATTGCTTTTGGTATACACAATGTACATTATGTACGATTAATGTCAGTTGTGTGGTTAAAAACATACAGAAAGATTTCCTATTGTAGCCTGTATGCATTTGGCTAAATTTCTGAAAACCATGACACATCATTTCAGGCCGGTGGCAGCCACACCAAATTCCACAATGAGGAGAAAAGAGATGAGTCATATCAGCACATCTGTGACTTAGAGGATTTTGCAACTATGGTACTTTGAAATCTGCAAAATTTGGATTTCCTAATAAAACAAAAGAGATGCCCTTTCCCTTTTAAAAGATCACTTGGAATTAAAGCATTGTTCTATATGCATTACAGGTTCATTAGGGAAACTAAAAAAATGTAGTAGCAACCAGTTGGAGAGTTTAGTGTAGAGACCTGGTTTTGAACCCTGAATGGAGTGATGTGTACAGGTCATGATTGGGCATGTGACATTGTAGTTGGGTGGGGAATACCCATTACAAGACTTTTGTAAGAAACATGAAGTTGGAAATGGGCCTTTAGTTATCCAGCTCCAGTCATAGGCTACTGTTTAAACTCAGAAGTAGACAACCCCAAAACAGACATTTTCTCTTGGGGCATCCCTGTGAAGTGTGCAGTTTGTATTCCCATCTTAAATCCTTCAATTAGCTTGAGAGTACAAGTGAACACATGTTCTCACTTGCAGAGTTAATATCAACCACAAAACAATGCAAAATGTAGCAATGTGTGTAAAAATGGAGGATTTGAAGTGTGTTATTCAATCAACAGTTGAACACTTTTGGTCAGACTCTTCCAGAAGTGCATTGATAGTTAACTTCGTAAGGAGTTAACTTTGGTACCCACCTCCCTTGCCTGGGCCAAGCACTTGAAACTACACTGATATGTGGCAATGTAAAATCTTGTGGGCTGAGGTTTTAGGGCAATCTAAAGTACATGAATATTCGGCAGTAACTTACTTTTTGAGGATGCAGAAACCAACATAAATAAATTCACAATGCCCACCACAAGCTAGCATAGGGAAGGTAGGCAAGCCTTGGTCAGGGATTTAATCATAGGATCTAGTGGGCAAACGTTACATTACTGTTTTTAAATTTTCTATAAAAATCCTCACACTTGAGTATATACACTGCTCAAAAAAATAAAGGGAACACTAAGATAACACTTCCTAGATCTGAATGAATGAAAGAATGGTATGAAATACTTTCATCTTCACATAGTTGAATGTGCTGACAACAAAATCACACAAAAATTATCAACGGAAATCAAATTTATTAACCCATGAAGGTCTGAACATGGAGTCACACTCAAAATGAAAGTGGAAAACCACACTATAGGCTGATCCAACTTTGATGTAATGTCCTTAAAACAAGTCAAAATGAGGCTCAGTATTGTATGTGGCCTCCACGTGCCCGTATGACCTCCCTACAACGCCTGGGAATGCTCCTGATGAGGTGGCGGATGGTCTCCTGAGGGATGTACTCCCAGACCTGGACTAAAGCATCCGCCAACTCCTGGACAGTCTGTGGTGCAACATGGCATTGGTGGATGGAAGGAGACATGATGTCCCAGATCTGCTCAATCGGATTCAGGTCTGGGGAACGGGCAGGTCAGTCCATAGCATCAATGCCTTCCTCTTGCAGGAACTGCTGACACTCCAGCCACGAGGTCTAGCATTGTCTTGCATTAGGAGGAACCCAGGGCCAACAGCACCAGCATATGGTCTCACAAGGGGTCTGAGGATCTCATCTCGGTACCGAATCGCAGTCAGGCTACCTCTGGCGAGCACAGAGGGCTATGCAGCCCCCCAAAGAAATGCCACCCCACACCATTACTGACCCACCACCAAACCAGTCATGCTGGAGGATGTTGCAGGCAGAAGAACGTTCTCCACGGCATCTCCAGACTCTGTCACGTCTGTCACATGGGCTCAGTTTGAACCTGCTTTCATCTGTGAAGAGCACAGCCAATCTTGGTGTTCCCTGGCAAATGCCAAACGTTCTGCACGGTGTTGGGCTGTAAGCACAACCCCCACCTGTGGACGTTGGGCCCTCATACCACCCTCATGGAGTCTGTTTTCCGACCGTTTGAGTGGACACGTGCACATTTGTGGCCTGCTAGAGGTCAATTTGCAGGGCTCTGGCAGTGCTCCTCCTTGCACAAAAGAGGTGTAGGGGTAGGGGTCCTGCTGCTGGGTTGTTGCCCTCCTACGACCTCCTCCATGTCTCCACGTCTCCTGATGTACTGGTCTGCCTCCTGGTAGCGCCTCCATGCTCTAGACACTACGCTGATGGCCACAGCAAACCTTGCCACAGCTCGCATTGATGTGCCATCCTGGATGAGCTTCACTACCTGAGCCACTTGTGTGGGTTGTAGACTCCGTCTCATGCTACCACTAGAGTGAAAGCACCGCCCGCCAGCATTCAAAAGTGACCAAAACATCAGTCAGGAAGCATAGGAACTGAGAGGTGGTCTGTGGTCACCACCTGCAGAACCACTCCTTTATTTGGGGTGTCTTGCTAATTGCCTATAATTTCCACCTGTTCTCTGTTCCATTTGCACAACAGCATGTGAAATTGAATGCCAATAAGTGTTGTTTCCTGAGTGGACAATGTGATTTCACAGAAGGGTGATTGACTTGGAGTTACATTGTGTTGTTTAAGTGTTCCCTTTATTTTTTTGAGCAGTGTATAATATTGGACTCGAGTCGTGCTGGGCGGTATGACCAAAAATGTATATCACGGTATTTTTCAAAATTCTACCGGTCACAGTATATGAAGGTATTTCTTTTTCATGCATAATCAGGTGTTCCTAGCGTTTTTATACTTGTTGAGAGAGGAATTATTGCAGTAGATTGACTTAGGATGGTTTATTTTACTGTCATGATGAGCAAATATTGTAGAATAATTCCACACTAGTAGTAATATAGGTTTGCCCCAGACAATTATGCTGTTTACAAAGACTCTAATGAAGTGTGGTGCAGAATGTGCTGACCTTATATTCATACATTTTTGATATTCCAAGACGTGCTTGCAGCTAAGATGGTGGAGCAAATTGATTGTATTGCCTCCTCCGGCGACAACTTTAGCCCGACAACACTTGCATAAAATGGTTGTTTTATCAATGTCAGATTTTTTTAAATAACCTCCAAACAACAGATGTGGCTCGTCTTTTTGGCAAATGTTCTGTTATCATGTTCTACTAGTTCTGCAGCATCCATCTTTACCCTAACGTAACACCAGAGCACTACTGTTTACCCTCACCATGCCTCGCAGTCACTACATGCATGTTTAGAAGCGCAACATTGAAAACAGTCCGATATTAAACAGTGTCACGCGGCACAGTGTTCCGGACGTTGTGTATTCAAATATACAGGTATGGCATTATATTAAAATTTCATATCATAACGAAAATATACACCGTTATTCGGTGTGAACCGGTATATCGCCCAGCATTAGACTCGCGCAATGAGCTTTCATGAAAAGGGACTCGGACGTTGGATGAAGTTTCAGTATACTTCCTGCTTTTGGGTAATAGGTTATAATATAAATTTTGATGTTCTTTTTTGTAGGTAACACCCTTCACCGACAGTATTACCAACAGATGAAGCCACAATGTATTGAGAAGCTTTTATTGTGAACTGTTAACTCACTTTCCATCATATTTGCGATCTCTTTTTCCTCTCGCTTTTTCCTCACAGCCACAAATGTGCTTCTCAGTTGGACAGCGCTACCGATAAATTACTTGTGAGAAATAAACAGATATTAAAGTGTTCTTAGTTCTGCATTTCTGGTGCTCTCAGTTTCCTGCTAAAATAAAACAAAGTAAATAAACTCACTTTGGAATGGTGACAGTTGTGTCATTTTTGTTTAATATAGACCCTCTTTCACTTGTACATCAGCTCTTTAAAATGTGCCAGAGTCAACCAATGTAAGCAGTCATGGAATTCAACTCAGACTTGATGACTCGACTCTGACTCTTTTTTAGTGACTCAGACTTGGACTCGGACACTGGGGACTCAAGACTCAGAGGGATGCATCCATAGCACAATAAAATAAATGCTTTCCCAGATAATTGAGGATAAATCCAAGAACCTTTAACCCAAACATTTTTTTTTTTTCAGATGTAATTTGAGCAGAAATTTTAAAAAAATCGAATTCCCTGTCTGGTCAATTTATTAAGAAATACATATGACTGATATACAATTTAAACATGACCGGCACTATATTCTAAAAGTACAATCTTTGTGAGTATCAACTTCAATAAGACTTTAAATGCGTGTAAATGTGTGAATGTGGTATGGATACATCAATGTCAGTGTTGTTAGCTGCTAGCACAGTGCACACGGATTTCTCCTCACTAATACAATTGCTAGTGGGCTTTAATAGGCAATTGCAGCCTGTGAGGTATGGAGATCTTTCATCTCGCTACAGATCTAATGATACACAGCCGCTGCAGTGCACAGAAAGGGAGGGTGGAAGGAAGGATTAGACAGATGGAGTGAAGGAAGAAGGGAGATGAGGATGGCTTTGCTTTATGAGGGGAGAAAATGAAAGCCCAAGATATGACCTCCCTCAACCACTGTTAATAATAATTCAGTTACATTCATTTCAGATTTGTTAAGAATGAAAATGTATAACAATTGAACCTCAAAGTATTCTGTAATTGATATAGGTTCTGACATTGAGGAGTCAAAGGTAAAGAAAATTATACAGGATACAGTGCTTGACCTGGGAAGAAATACATAAAGTGAAGGAGCTTGGGGAATGTTATAAGATCGCAAAAAAATGTGTATGTCTATGTCTTGTGGTAAATTTGGTAGATTTGAATAAAAATGTGTAAAAACAATGAACCCTTATATTTATACTTATATTTGATCCAGGCCTGAATCATTCCTAATCATTTCCAGGTCTTTTCCTGTAGCTGATGTTTAGGCTATTGGGTAAGCGTAAGGGCTTAGAAAGGGGCTAAACAGTAGCTCTCCTGGTAGATGGTTTACAACCCTTAATAGAAAATACAACATTTAAATAAAATATTTCTCTCTCAATTTCTCTGTTTTGTTGGTGTACACTATTACTGTATAGTTGTCAGTACATTGCTTCAGCACAAGTCTAGCAATAAAATAGATACAGGTACACTGCATCTAAATAATAAGACATTTCAGCACAGATCTCAGGAAAGCATCGGTCCAAGTCGAGCACTGAAGAATAGTTAAGAAATTGCAATGGCCTCTTAATATTCAATATATAACTGTTAGAGATACAGCCAGAAATATTATACAAGCACATGAACAGAAAGAGGGAGCACGTGAAAGAAACCTAGAATTGTTTACTTTGGCTAAATTTAGACCAAATACATATTATATATCAAAACATACTGTACCATAAAATACTAATTTCACAAAAATCAGGCTCATGTGCTGACTGAAAGTTAGTCGAAGATATACGATATGATGCAAAGACATTATCTTCGACACACACACACACACACACACACACACACACACACACACACACACACACACACACACACACACACACACACACACACACACACACGTCAAGAACATAGGCGAGCATATATATATTCACACGTTATGAATGTTGACTGTAAAGAGACTTGTGCTTTAATTGGTTATTGGTCAAAGACAGTCGCATTTTTCATCACGGTGGCTGTATGCATCGCTCCACTCAATGTCCTGTCAACAGCACGTGACTGTATTGAATCATCTGTACCCCGAAAGAACCTGCAGCAATAAACTGTTCATACCTGTGAAGGAACAAACTATTACGGACATCAAAGCTAACCTACCATTAATTTAGATCATGCAGTAACTGTTTTTGGCACATGACTGGGATTGCATGGTGTGAAATGATACGTGATGGCTAAATAGAGCGGTACCCAGCCTATTTGAACTGGAGCTAAACATGGTTGTACCATCATCCATCTACCCCTGCTGTTACCGGTAGATAGCGGTGGACACCAGCAACATCTTCACCTTCATGCATCATGAATGAAACGAACTGAGTTGTGGTCGACATTTCAATAACCGTTAGCCAGCTAGTTAGATAATATCAGCTGTTTTAAACGAGCTGGTACATAATGAGCGACAGTAACTAACTACACAGCGGTAGAGGAGATTCAACCTCGATACAGTCAATTCAATTGTATGTGTCAAAATTGACTGTTAAGATAACGTTACGGCGATCGAGTTTAAATTGACTCTTCCAGAAGGTGAGAAGACAAACCTCCAGCTACCAGCTAACTTGGCTGGCTTTCTAACTTAACCAATCAGTACTAGTTCAAATAATGAACAATTAGTTGCAGCAGAAAGTCTTGATGACCTGAGACATCCCACATTACTAAAGCTGTCTAATCAAGGCATTAAACCATTTTCAAAACAAAGACCGCAGTGTGCTGAAATGCAATGTGTCTCTCAGATTAAACCATTTGTTAAACTTCCCAACTAAACACATAACAACCATGTGCGACTAATCGGTGCTTTATCGTTGCGTGGTAACGTTAATGCACATAACGTCGTTAGCTAGCTATCGTTAGCTGGATGTAACCACCAACAAACTAGGCTCGTACTACCAAGTTACAATCCTCAACAGACAAAGCAAACTAGTTGAGCCGATACTATAACCGGAAAGTATGATACAACATGCGTATCGAATAAATGAATAGCTAACAGCATCTCACCTGCAGAGCTGAACACATTCTGCTGCCACTCCGCTGCCTCACTTGGTGTCAGAAACCCTCTAAGCAGAGGAAGCTCAGCGTCCCGCACCATCCCAGAATGTAATTAGTTTCACTGAAGTCAATACGTTTTCTAACCGGGACCAGAGTAATTGTAAATAGAAAATGTATATCTTTACTATTTTAAATCAGAATTTACTGACAAACGAATAAAAATATATTTATGTCAACCCATGTGCTGTGAATGCAATCAGTGAGCAGCCATGACAGATATGCATTGCATCATGGGAAACAAGGCAGGGTCGGTCCCATGTGAGGGTACACGGACACGCGCAGAGAACACATAACGTATGTAGCGCACAAACATGTGGTGGGATCATAGATTGTATCAATGGGATCGCTTAATTTGCAGCTAGGTAAAAGAGCTATAATATGGCTGCAATTGTCCGTTCTATAACAGGATTTTGTGAACATATTCTTAATTGACGATGTTTTTGCTATTTTTATGCTATCATTTTAGAATGTCTGCTTCATGTTCATGTGAAGAATAATAAACACTTTTATATTTGTTTATTAATGATGGCCAAAAACAATTTGGTGCAAGTTTACTAGCTAATCGAAAGCTACGGAAGCCGAGAACGGCCATGGATTTTTTTTTATATTTTATGACTTATTAAGTCGTTATATCGATATAACAAAGATCGTTTTAATATATATTTTTTTATTTTATGACTTGTTAATTCATTATATATCGATATAACAAAGATCGTTTTATAGAGATAAAGAATTAATTAATAATGTGCTCGTCTTGAATTCAAACTAA
>JACXGM010022859.1:0-16493 GCA_016801145.1 Umbra pygmaea | reverse complement strand
CGCCTGGTTTCTGCTGCTGCTGCGGTCTCCTGCCTGGTTCTTCGGCCACCTGGTGTCCTGGGGCGTGTCCTCCTTTTGGCGCCTCGGGAGCTGCGCCTTGGGGGGGGGGGTTCTGTAACGTTTCCCAGTTCCCCTTCCATGGAAACAGCCACTTCCTTGGTCTATGCTGCTCAGAACTACAATTCCCAGTCACCAGTTCCACTTCCTGTGGACTACAGCTTCCCTAGTCAGGTCTCCAAAGAACTACATTTCCCATACCCGGACTCTGTAACATTTTCTGTTCCCTTTTACAGTACTACAGCTTCCCTAGTCATGCCTCCTCAGAACTACAGTTCCCATACCCGGACTCAATTATACTGATTCACCACACCTGCTCACTCCATTTTGTATTTAAGTCACACACCTCTCCTTGCCTCTTGGCGAGGTATTGTGAGTATCATTTTCTCCTTTCTGAGCATTCAATGTTGTTATTCCGGTTTTGACCTTAGCTTGTATAATCTATGATTCTGCCTTAGTCTTACCTTTTGTACCTTAGTCTATACTCTTGGATTGATTTTCCAGCCTGAACCCTGCACTGTTTTTGACGTTTATGCTGCTTGGTATTGTCCTCTGTGCCGTTGCCTTTTTGGAGTTAAAACTTACCTGTTTTCAATAAACGGTGTTCCTTATTCTACCCATGGGAGTGTTCATTACAACATGACTGAAACTTAAAAATGAAACGTCCCTGAAGATTATAAGAATTCTACACAATTGACATAAGTTCAGAGGAGGAACATAAATCAAATGTATACGAACTGTTCATTTGTAAAGTGAACAACCCCCATTTTCCCCTTTTTTCAGTGAACAGTGTCAAATGCTTTTGACAGGTCTACAAACAGAGCAGCACAATACATTTGAACGTCCAGGGAATTTACAATATCATTTATGACAAGCATGGTAGCCGTCTTGGTACTGTGTTTAGGTCTGAAACCAGATTGGTTGATGCTAAGAATACGGTTGGCAGAAAGAAAAGACTGTAATTGTTTATTTACTAATGAATCAAGGATTTTAGCTAAGCATGGGAGCCGAGAGATGGGTCGATAGTTGTCCAAGTCACTAGCAGCACCACCCTTGTGTAACGGCAGAACATAAGCCATTTTCCAGGCCTTGGGGATAGTTCCTGTACTTAATGACAAACTAAAAATGTGTGTTACAGAACTAGCAATAAGGGGGGCTGCACACTTAAGAAGGTTCAGATCTAAATTGTCAGCTCCTAGGGATTCTTTTGAATCTATAGCACTAAGGGGAGCTAGAACCATGGCTTCAGTCAAAGTCTGAAACCTAAAAACAGGATTGCCATTTTCCAGGGAAATTAATGGAAGAAAATTAGATGAAGAGTTATTAGCCTGACCATGATTAAAATGGCCATTAATATTTTTAAATAAAAAACCAGCAGAGATGAAGTGCTTGTTAAAAGCATCACAAATATCATTTTTTCCACTTAAAATATTCACTTTTATACGTGAATATATCAATAAAAGTCTCTGTGACCCTGTCATACCAACTAGGCATCTTTTCCAGTGACTTGACCAGTGTCCTCTCAATGGCCAGCAGAGCTAGGCTGCTTCATCGGCCTTGGCCCATGGTGTTTCGGGTGTAGGACTTGAGCCGCTTTAAGGAGAAGCTCCTTTCTACACCTGCAGATATAGCTCTGATTGTTGCCAATAATGAGAACAGTTTATAAAGCTGAGGCTTTCATAACATCATAAGTGTGTTGTTCATATTAACATTGGATGAACCAGATTTATTGCTTAAGTGGTTTAGCACACTTGCTATTTTTCAACACCTGTCCATTTATATTTTTACTGTTTATTCTTGCGATTTATATATACAATATATGTGATATTCCAATTGTTTATACATTATGATGACAAATGTAGCAGTTACACAAAATCAAATTAAATTTAGAATAAGCAGTGCTTTTACGGCCATTCATTGTGGATGACAAGTGAAAAACCTATGTTGCGCATGTGCACTTCGATAATGTATTCTTCAACATGTACCCCAAAAAGCACAACTTGGTTGTGCCTTTGCACGTAAATATGTTATACCAGTGATCATCTCCCTTACCTATCAAACATGGACCAATAAAAATCAACATATTAATGAACATTTGCACAGCTAATGTCATTGCACCAGCTACATTGTAAACGTAATCCCCACGAAATTCAAAGTGAAAATGACAGCAGTGGTGTCGGCCGATTTCACAAAGTTGAGGAATTTCTCCAAGCTAAATTTCAATTAAAAAAGGAAACAATATAAGCCACTACAGCTTCAGTGGAGCACACATTTTCCACCCTGAAATGGATCAACACATACAGTGCCTTGCGGAAATATTCGGCTCCCTTGAACTATTTTTTTTTTTTGGCTAAACTACGGTGGGGCTAATCCACACAGTGGTTGGGCTCATATCAACATCTGAATTTCAATGTGAATACATAATAAACAATAGAATAGAGCAGAACATCCTTCCCAGTAGCTAGAAATACCATGCCGGACTGACTCTTTTCACATGCAAATTAGCTACATCAAATGCAACAGATGTGGAAAGTCATTACTGAGTATAGGCAATAGTCTATTTTGCCCTATTTCATCTAGTTAATTTTGTCTGGCAAACTTGTCCCATACACATCCAATATGTGTCGGCAGATCAATCCCAAAATATAGATATGGTTTGTTTTTTAGCGTAAATAGGCTCAGATACCATTTAATTTTCTCTGTTCTACGTTGTAGCCTACCCATTTCGAAAGATTAGAACTTCCAGTGAAATGTTCCGTCGTCGGGAACACACACACATAGACACACATACACACTGACATACCAGCAGAAACTAAGAGATCGTTGGAGAGCGAGAGAGCGAGAGAGCAAGCTGCGATAGTTAACAGAGTTATCACTCCAAATTTGCTCAAATTATTTAACAAAACCCATCCAATGTGTGACCATGTATGTCGATTGCTGAAATATTGTCAGCACAGTTGATATCCCATGGTGGGGCTAAGGTAGGGCAAACACTATTCTTGGTGGGGCTGTAGTCCAACCAAGCAATACCCTGCCACCGCCCCTGAGTATAGGCTATGTTTGATGGAATAAGGGTTGCATTTCATGCCCACTAGCTACCTCCATTAGTAGCTTACTTTTCATAATGGTCTTACTTGTGCCATCAAGTTGTAATGTTATTTTTGTCTCAAGGGAATTTTCGATTTTCCCTATTCATGTTAAGAGTGCTCCTAAATGCAAACCCAGGTGTGTTGATGACAACGCCCACCCGCGAATGGGGCAGTGGTGGGCCATCAGGGCCTGCAAGGCCTTCTCTGCAGCGCCAAAGATAATCAGAATCAGAAATGTATTTTTGTACTTCTTTAATGTATTTTTTCATTAACACTATATATATTTTACAAAGTTCATTTAAATTAGTCTATATGGTGATTTCATTGCTACAGTACATTCTTTTCAGTTGCCTTTCTTTTAGCGCAGCTCATATAAATGAAAGCTTTTATCCAATAAGATTTTTTCATCTGTGTTGTCTCCAAGTAGACTAGGGCCTTCAGAATTCCGAGTTTATACCGTCTGCTGTTGAAGCCCATCAGGACCATGTTGTTGATTGTCATATTTTTAACCAATCAGATTTCGGCTTTACCATGTTGGGTGTGTTCTTTGACCAAGTAAAGCATTTCTGCAGGCCTAGCCTCACGTCAGCATCATTTCTGTTGCTGATAGGAGGGGCAGTTCAATTAAGTTCAGCAAGAAAAAGTTAAAAAAAAGTTTGCCATCCAAACAAGAACTAGCTTAGCTCTCCCAGCTTAGCTCTCCCGTCTCCGATTTCTTTAAACTTTCAATTTTTAGATTGTTAGATTTTTTGCTTTTAGCAGAATGGCAGATGGAGGTGAAGAAGTAGCTTTGGTGACGAATATAGGACTGGGCAGTATCAACTCTCAGCACTGGGCAAGATCTTTTATTGGAACTTAACGCAAAGATGTGCTGTACAACCACGTCATAGAAGTATTTTTAAAAGAGAAAGGACTTCGTTTTCAAATAATGAGCAGCTTTGGTGAGTTTGATGGATTTTTATATATTTTTACTAGCAGGGCCTTAACTAGGGATGGGCTGATACGGATACCAGTACATTTAAGTACAGGAAAAAATGAAGGATGCAATTCGGTGCATACTGTAACTGTAGAAAACGGCATGAGCAATGCCCCCGACCTAGCCTCTGAAAGCCACCTTCTGCGAGGAAAGACAAATGTCGGTAGTTTGCAAAACTTCTGGGTGAACTAAATAGTGGTATTTCTGAGTTCTGACATACTAACGTTAAGAAATATAACTTAAAAGAAATACAATGTAGCCTATTTATATTTTTGTTCAATAGATTACATTGATAGTACAGCTAATTGGGTAACGTTTATAATAAAACAATAAAATAACTTAACAGAATAATATGATTAGGTAATTATCCCTGTTTTGGAGAAAGTCACTTCAAACAGACATTCTCATCTTACACAAAACTTCTGTAATGTTTAGTTAGGGCAAATTCGAAAACAAATGTCTGTTGCGTTCGCGTTTACAAACGTGTTTCTCTCACTTAATTAGGGAAGGAGACGTAAAACCATTGACATCTAATAAATATGACACATTCTAGACCTGCAATGTAAATGATGTTCGTCTGGACATGTAGGAATATTTACTTTTCTATATTTGAATTGGCTAAACAACATCTAAGAAATAGCAGATTTTAGCTTGATCAATGTGACATTTGGCATAGTTCTTAAAAGTACTCCTATCGGTACTCGTATCAGCAAGTACCCAAAATGAAATACTCTGTACTTGTACTCGTTCCATAAAAAGTGGTTTCAGCCCATCCCTAGCCTTAAAGCTTCTTAACGGGGCTTAGTGCATGTACTGTATTTGTATTCAAGCAGGGGGAGATAAACAGACACACTTCATCCTGGCGCCAGGCCTGTTAATACTAATTATTACTGCTTGCTTATTTTAGATCACTACTGGTGTGAAGCATGTTCAGATCGTATATAAATATAAGGTCAATGGTTCAGATTCAGTGCTCTTAGAGGGCTGTGTTAAATAACCTTTATCGAGTGGAATAAACTTATCTTCACTATGAATATGGGGTGCATTATATGCTGGATGACAATAACCTATAGCCCTAGAATGTCATTGTGAGGTTATTATAATGCATTTTAATTTCAGGAAGATAGTGAAGGCCTAGGTGTAAAATGCACGGCCCGCCACTGGAATGGGGGATCGGTTGGCTATTGAGTAAAGTAGAGAAGGTGCTAAAAACGTGGTTGTAAGACATGTTGTAGCCTAGAAGTTTGATCAGAATCCATTTTGATAGAGAATATGACTGATCTTGCATATTGTCATTGCTTCTTGGTACATAACAGCAACCGTAGGTGCAACACCCATTTGAAAAAGTGAGGTGCAAGAGAATGCAAAATACAATTTCACCGCTAGATGGGGGGAATTCCTACACAGTGTAACTTTAATGAATTAAACACAAAAGTAGCTAGAAGTAAAAGCCAGTTAAATGTATTTTCAACTTTCTACAATCATATGGTGAGTGTGTACAGTGTAAATCATATCTCTAAAACAACTGAAAATAATTATTTTGCTCTCTCAAAACAGTATTTTGAGGCCATAATTACTTTGACGGAATAACATACTTTTTGTTTTCTTCACATCACATCTGGGGCTCTGTGGTTTTCTTGCACAAAAATATTTGGTAAATTCCCTTGGAAGATGCTTCCGCTAAGCACATTTGTTTTAAACATGTCATAAACAGCTAGGTTAAAAAGACGGTTTAATGTATTTGCTACTTTCTACATTAAAATTCTGACTACGTACACTGTAAAACATATCTGTAAAAATGGAAAACAAACCTGTAATTTGTCGCCAGTAGAATTTCTATTATTTTACAGACAGTACCATCAAAGTAATAAAATGGAAACACAGTGATTGTCTGCTAATATATGGGAACAATCACTCTAGATTCAATCACTGTGTTTATACATTACATTTTCTGTTATTACTTTGAAGGAACTGTGTGTAAAATAATGGAAATTGTACCAGCAACATTGCCAGTTCATTTTCTGTATATGTACAGATACTCTTTACAGTGTAGCTAACACCTATTGGGTCAATTTGGGTTAATTAACAAAGTTTAAAAATGTGCTTTCATTTTAATCATATATGTTTTTAAATTATAATATTAATTTGAATGCTTTGGGAAAACAGTTATCTGCCTGATCATTGTGCAATATCTTATAGGTTTAATTCATCTTTGTTTTTCTTGCATCCAGCTTCTTCCTGCAATGCATACGGTTAAAAAAAATGATGCAGCCTTTAAGTCAGATTGTGGAGATGACTTCCTTTACCTGACATAGTTCATCACTAACCACCATAGCACAACACAAAGTCCATCTTTTAAAGTGAAAAATATCTGCAGTTTTTTTAAATTAATTATTAATTCGTTTTTTAATTAATTATAAAACAGAAAATAATTTTTCAAGTCAATATTACCTAACTCTTAATCTTTATCATAATCTTGATTCATTACCTCAGAAAACCCTAAATCTAAACCTACTGTACATCCTAAACATTCACAGTAGACCAAAGTGCTGTGCATGATTAAATAGAAAAATACATGTGAAACTTTGATTTGCTCACTCACACATATTCCAGCAATTTTCATTTGATCTCTAACTCCCCATGCACGAATACAAACATAACAAATTCCATTCATTTCAATGAGAACCATATTACTGAGACACATTGACAGATACACATGTGGATTTTCCTGTCTTTGAAAGGGCACCTACGTAGCTCTTCTAATACTATTTACCCTGCAAATACCTGCCAAAGAATGTATAATCAAACAAAATGTCACATGACACATAATTCACAGTCAAAACCATACAAGGCTTTTCCTGTCTTCCTTCCTAGGATATTTTCATTAAAATCATAGTACCAATGCTCACACATTAGAGTAATGATTGCATGTTTTAGCAACTACCGGTATACACTTTAATTCATTTATTTATAATTTATTTTTATTTTTAAAAACACTACTGTATATTACACAGAGATAAGTTCACGTTCAGACTGCTGAGTGGTCAGTTGACAAGTGATTGAGTTATAAAATAATGAACTTACTTGAAGTGAAATGGTACATAGAATGTAAATAGGGGTGGATTAAAGATTTAATTAGAAAGTTTGGCCACTGGTTTTAAAAGGGGTGCTATGGAGCAAACAAGGTTCCTGGTGGGTCCACAGCTTTGCAAAGTAAAATGGATCGTTTCGGAGACCAAAATGGACCAAATTGATCAAGAGGAACCAGATGTGCAAATTGGAATGCAGCTGCTTACCCCAAGAGTCAACAAATCTTATCTATTTCGGTTCCCTACAACCAGCACTGGCCTTGGCCAAGGCGCCGTTGGAATAACAAATCCTCCCGGATAGTGCTACAGTGAATTGCTCTTGTTTTTGTTCCCTCCCCCATCATCAGACACCTTGTGATTGTGACTCTGTCTGAGACATGACCAAGGTTGTCTCCGTATCGATATCCTGCGGACTTGACACTTTTGGGATTGTTGCCATACACAGAAATCTCCAGGCCTACACCCACACACACACAAACTCTTACACATATGACAGATGCACCCCCCCATCCCCCGTCTTCGCAGCTTCATACCTGCCAGCCTGACAGATGGGTCTGTGAAAACACCTACAAGGCTCCAGGTCTGGATGGCCGCCTTGTCTGGTTTGGCTTCCTCACTTCCCCTTTCCCGTCCCCACCACTCCTGTTGCAAGTTTTCCTGTAAGTCTTGTTCAGAGTAGTCAAAGTCAAAGTTGATTATTTATCATATGCATCGAATGACATCACATCATCCTATGCAGAGAAATTCTTTTTGACATGGCTCGACACATATATGCAGTAGGCTCAAAAAAAGATTACAACAATATAAGGAGTTTTTAAAACAATAATGACAATAGTAATAATAGTAACACGCTATGAACTGAGAAGTGATCTGGAAAATGTACAACAGTAGAGGTAATAAATATTATAGATTTGGCATGGAAAATAGCTTTTAAAGGTGCATTTGAATTCTGCTACATCAGATGTAGAGAGCATAAAGTGACCAGAGAATGTTAGTGCTCAACAGATGATTTGTGATCATTGTCAGTGTTTCATGTTGAGCAGCCAAATGGCCTGGGGGAAGAAATTGTTTTTAAGTCTGGTAGTCCGTGCCTTGATGCTCCGGTAACGTCTACCAGACGGCAGCAGCGAGAAAAGTACACGTCCTGGATGGCTGTGGTCTTAAAGAATGTTCTTTGTTTTCCTAAGGCTTCGCTTCTGGTAGAAGCCTTGCACGGAGGGGAGGCAGCAGCCCATGATGCGCTCCGCTGACTTCACCACCCTCTGAAGGGCCTTACGATCAGCAGCGGAGCAGCTGCCGTACCAGGCTGTAATGCAGCCTGAGAGGATGCTCTCAATGGTGCACCTGTAGAAGTTTATTAAAATCCTGACAGACATGCCAAACTTCTTTAGTCTCCTCAGGAAGTATAGGCGCTTTTGGGCAGTTTTTGTTGCCGAGATTGTCTGTCTGGACCATGTGAGGTTGTCGCTGATGAACACAAAGAGGAACTTGAACTCTGAAACTCTCTCGACTTCAGCTCCATCGATGTGTATGGGAGCAGGACCCTCCCTCTGCTGCTTCCTAAAGTCCACTATCATCTCCTTAGTCTTGCTGACATTGAGAGAGAGGTTGTTGCTCTGGCACCAGGTAGTATACTGAGTATACTGATTGTGCTAATGTTGCTGAGGTGTTTTTTTCCTGTTACCACACTGTACCCCTGAAGGGGCATAATATGGGGCTGCCTTTTGTTTCTCCTCAACTTTCCTCATGTAAATGCTATATTGTTTTTCTAAATCTCTGTCTTCCTGTCCTGTCTCTTTGTCATACATTTTGTGATGTTTTGTTGTATGGACAGGTTGATGGCTAATTTCGCTGGTACTTGTGACTAAGTGACAATAAAGGCTACTACTGGTGCGAGAAGTATATAAAATGTATGATTTCAACCAACAGCTTTATTCATTAGGCTACGCTCAGGGTAGTTATGAAACGCAGCAGTAGTAATGTCTGTAAAGAAAATACATGTTTATACTTTAGTTTTCTAACACCATTTCTGTGTTTGACTTTTCAGAATTTATAGTCACCCCTGTTAGTTTCAAGTTGTCTACTGGTTAAACACTTGCACACCAAGACAACAGCGCAGGAGCCTTACTTTCACCCCCCCTCAAAACCAGTTTTCTTAAACTTGGAATTTCATGGCTAACTGAGATGAGACTGTGTTATTAGCAACCCAGTATCACAGGATTTCGTGAAATATAATTTATTTTCTAGTATATGTGACAATTTAACGTTAACCCTAACCTTAACCCTTTTCGAACCCTAACCTTAACCACTATCTAACATGTTTCACCTTGAGTTTATGAAGTATTTTTTAAATCACAAATTTCTTAACAATCATGTCATATACACACATTTCTTCCTTCAGTGGAGCACTGGATATATTGTGTCATGTACATTATCTTATATATTATTATATACATGCAAAAGTTTAGGCACCCCTGACAATTTCCCTCATTTTCATTTATAAATAATTGGGTGTTTATATCAGCAATTTCATTTTGATCTATCAAATAACTGAAGGAATCAGTAATATTGTGTTAGTGAAATGAGGTTCATTGGATTAACAGAAAAGGTGCAATTTGCATCAAAACAAAATTAGACAGGTGCATTTAAATCAATCCAAATCTATCAATCATCTTGATTTACTAATTTGATCCAATGTTGTTTAAAATCGGTTTCTATGGTGTATTATATTCAGCGCACATGTATTATGGATTCAAATAATACCCAAAAACTTGATTTACACAACGAAATTATCATAAAATATAAATATTTTGTCAATGAAAAGTTGTATGGAAGTGGGGTCCAATAAGGCTGGGCTTTTCGATTGTTAAGAAAATACTGAAGAGAGCAAAATTGATTGTACAAAACAATTGACACACTGAGCAAGTGTTATCAGATGAAATTGAATATATGTCCTTCAAAGTGTTTTGCTCAGTGGTTAGCCCACATACTATCTTAATTTTGGTCTAATTGTATAACCTTGTTTCTTTAGCGTAATAACCCAGATGGTACGATAAGATAAGATTGTCATTGTGGGATTGCCTTAAAAAATTCCAAAACAAAATCAGAGGCATGTTTCCAATACAGTGCACAGATGAATATCACAGGAATGCTACAAACGAAAGTGCTTCTTTGATGATAAGGGACAGAGAACACTATGCAAAGCCAGATAAGACAGACTACAACATCCACCCAAACAGATCATTGCTAGATGTTTGTCTCACTCTCTAAAAAAATTCTAAATCATTCATAACTAAAACATGTTTTAGAAATGGTTCTCGACTAGAAAAAATACAGTGAATTTATTGTGATGCTGCACTACATTTTCTTTATGGAGCCAAATGTCCTGGGCAAGGCACTTAACACTATGTTGTTCCAGGGGGATGTCCTGGTATATACTGTACATCACCATGGATAGGAGTGTCTGCTAAATGACTTAAATGTAAATGGTAGTGTATTTCATAGTACTTCCCACAGATGATAAACTATGCCTGGGTGAGATGAAATGACATGAAGGCAATCTGTCCATCATAAAACATTCCATGACAATTGTTTTCTTTGAGCACATAGCATTAACATGCATCAATTAAAAGATCAACACAAGCCTGAAATCTCTGATGCATTCAGACTTCACAATGGAATGTCATGGTATTTCTACTTGTAGCACAATGCTAAATTTGTTTTTATATATTGTTATTTTATATGTATTTCTGTTAACAAAAATGCATAGGCGGGTTCAATTAGCCCTGGTGCCGAATAAGTTTTGAAAAGTAGAGAAACACAATTGGTAAAATGCTAAAATGTATTCTGTTTTAAGTAGTTTCTTATTTTTCAGTTGGGGTTTGCCTGTATTGGGTGTGTCAGGTGTCAGTTTTGGTGAATTAGATTAGTGCCAATTTGAGAGGAGTATTGCATCCGGTTTATTTTTAAACACAAACTGGACAGGTTTTATCACCGCAGTTTTTGCCTTTAAACTGAGGGTTTGGAAAGACTGACCAATATCTATAAGTTATTGAAGAACCATGTTTATAGTCAATGTTTTCTCAGAGGATATCGAATGAGCTCCAACAAGCATGCCAACGGGTGGTACCAAAAACGGACTATTAGAAACCCCGGGTATATTTTTGTTTTATATTATTACTATTTTATTTGTTTCTTTCCATAAAGTAAATTTAGAGAGATATATTGCTTGTTATTTTAAGGGGGACCAGAGATTGTGTGCCAATTGTAGGGGTATTAAACTTCTCAACCTCCCTGGTAAAGGAGGGGGTTATATACAAAAGGTTGTTTTTGAGGTAAAAAAATACTTTTCTTTCTAGTTCTAAGTACTATTTTGGATGCTGTTATAAGATCAAATGTCTATGAATTCAAACAAGTATTATTAGAATCACTGTTTAGTAAGCTAAAAATAGAAATGGCTAACAAGTGTCAAACTAGCAGTCAAGCTAGCTCACATGAGATGAGATCATGGTAGGGGATATGGGGATGGTTGTACCACCCGGTTACAACCATCCCAGTATCATCAACCAAGTTTCATTTATATTAATTAAATACTAGCTAATAAAACTAGCTAAGGATAGGGATGGAGTTGCAGATATTGGTATTAAAGGGAAACTATGCAGTTTTTGCAATTTCTTTGCTGTTTTCTCGCCGGCCCAAAGTTGCATGGCTGGTATATCTGCTCACAGATGCTAGGAGAAGTGAGACGGCCACCATTCACCCCAGAAAAAAGTCATACAAACATTCCAATGACTCCGAAGCTGTTAAAAGGGAAATCCCTCAATCTTGTGGTTGAGGTTCAAACTTAACATATCTAAAACTCATTTAATACCTGGCTCAAGAGCTGGTCCTGTAATGCCTGGGCACAAAATTACTGCACAGATGGAATGGATTTTTACACTTGCCACAACTGTGACTCGGACTAGGCCTACCGAGCCGCCGACCTCCTCTCTCTATGTTGTTGAGAATGTTTGAGTTCATGTTTAAACTTTTCTGAGGTGTACCTATTAAATAATTTTCTTGCATTATAATTTGATGGCATCTGTTTTTTGTCATGTAGTTTGAAAAAAGATAATAATTTCTTTAAAACATGAAATTAATAGTCACAAATACATGACTGATAAATAATATTTTCGATTTTGAGTATATGATTGATTCATTATGTATATTTTAGACGTTACAACCATCCCTGACATGTGTTACAACGTCCCTGTACACTGGGATGGTTGTAACAGTGCAGAGACTGTATTAAAATCAATTTTGCAACCTGTACATATTTCATAAAACCACTTAAATACATTGTTTCAGCATTTGACAGATTGAAGTTTACAATATAACAAATTGGTTATTCCAGTGTAAAAGGTTTTTGATGTATTGCTAAAAATTGCAAAAAAGTGTTACAAATGTATCCAAGTGTTACAAATGTCTCCCTTGTCTCCACTATATTCATTCAAAATAAGTTTTACATATCCAAAAACTTCAAAGCCTTTCCTTTAAAAAAACATCAACCATATGTAAGTACTTGCTTCAGCTCCAGTAATATACGAAGTTAACTTTGGGTGTGTTTTTTCTGGCAGGATTTGACAATCGGGGGCCGATCCTAAACAGGGTAATGTGGCCAGGGAAAGAGAAGTTTGGGGTCTCCTGCTAGAGCTGCTGCCCCCGCAATCCAACCCTGGTTAAGCAGTTGAACATGAGGGATGAGAAACTTGCTGAGAAATGTTGGTGTAAATAATAACTTCTGAAAGATATCCACGGGATGTCCATAGGACAGTTAACTTCTGTTATTAAATGTGTCCCAAAATATACCTTTCTTGGATGATAAACAAGTAAGTCCCTTCTCATTTTAGGGAGTGGCAATAAACGTGGAGCATTTACATACCAAAAGAGAACAAGAATGACAGTATTGCAGCTCATCAGATGAAAGATAAGCTTGTTTTAGGACCTGTTAAGGATCGGTGTCCCGCAGGCAGAACAAACAGGCTGCTTTCAGTTTTACTTGATTAAAATCACTCTTCACACAAATGCTAATTTATTGTACATAGACGTCTTATATGTACAGACAGCATAGAAACTCACAAATTTAGCTGTCGTAAGTTATTTTTATTTCAAGCCTTACAAGTAAAGCTTGTCCACGATCCCATTCATTGTAGCAAGTGCTTTTTTCTTCAGGAGACATGGATGGACATATCCCCACAGAAGCACTTAGGCAATTAGAATTTAACCGCATTTCAACTGGATTATCTGTAGAACATGCTGCCTTGTTGAAGCTGAATATCAAACTCCATTTGTTGTAAATGTTCTTCGGTGTACTCGGACGCAAACATGTATGGTTGGATGTCACTCAGAATGTAAAAGCAAGTTGTAAAATTCCTCATCTGCAAATCCTAGTTAGTCTCAATTGTGTTACCAGCGACTTTGGTTACGAACTGTTTCACAGAATCCAGAGAACATGCCGGGTGGGCGGGGCTTTGAACAAGGAAGCCAGCATTGTAGTTCTCTACATACTGAAAAAATCATACCACCTCGTCTGTTTAGCA
Source organism: Umbra pygmaea (assembly GCA_016801145.1). Taxonomy (NCBI): domain Eukaryota; kingdom Metazoa; phylum Chordata; class Actinopteri; order Esociformes; family Umbridae; genus Umbra; species Umbra pygmaea. Next base: position 2,704 of record JACXGM010022859.1, on the reverse strand, counting down.
TTAAAACGGCTGATCGAAACGTCACAGAAAGACAAGCTATACCTTAAAAGATCAAGGACAACCGAGGCTTTAAGGAGTAGGTTTGAAAGCCAGATCAGTATAACAGGGATGCTTATTTTCGCGACTGAATACACGCCTATATTCATTTTTCCTATTTCCAAAGTCCATTCGACTCACACGGTGATGTCAGCGTGTGAAAATTCCCCACAAAATTTCAAATCTTGCTTTTACACTAGCCAGGCATGGGTGAAACATATCTCACTGTTCTACAAATGTCTGGGAGAAGCTACTAGCACGTACAGATAGCTGTAGGGTGAAGTATCCCTTCAAGGTTTCACATTTTAGATATACTTGACAGATAAGTGTAATTTCAGTAATTAAACCAAGCACATCAGTTTACTACTGCCGTTTTTGCTCATTCCTTATTTCGATCGACAATCAAAACCCAATAAAGCCACTTTTAGCCTGGATAATGTTTTTTTAGGGCGTTTTCACACATACCTCATTTGATCCGGACTTTCAAACTTGTGATTTTGGTCCGAACCAAAATTGCAGGTGAGAAAGGTGCCTCGGACCACGTTCCGAGTCAAAAGACCAAATTTTGGCTAGCTGGCCTATTTATATTGTTCAACTTTTAAATGGGTAGCAAGCAATCTACAATTTGTGTTAAATACTATATATTATTCACTGGACAGGAGAACTTAGTTTGCAACATGCAGAAGCATGCTGCACATTGTGCTGAAAATGAACAACGAACGGTGGGCTTTTCTCAGCTGATCTGGGTAGCTATCTTCATTAACTTGCTCTACTAAGTTTGCTTATTTAGTTTTTAACACCTTTTTAGCCATGAAAATCAATTAATATTGTTCTCTTTTTCATAATGTTCTAAAACTATACTGTACACTGTAAATTTGATCATAAATGTTGGAGCTGCTTAGGTTCAAAAGCAACCATTTCAGGGAAAACAGAGCCATTTCTTTTGCTCTAGTTTGGAATGTATTTAGAAAAGTTCTGACACAATTCTGAACCTTTGAATATAAAGTTTGAGAATCCCTGCCATATATCAAGGTGTGCATAATTATTATTCTGTTCCTCAGGCAAAATGAGGCAAAAAATGCATTTAAATGACTCTTTCAGTGGCATTCTTGAACTTGATTAAATATTGGGGTGTGATCACAGAACCATCAAACGTTTTGTTGCAAACATTCAACAGGGTCTAAAGAAAAACATGTCAAGACAATTTCAAATTAACTGCCAACATTTGAGAAGACTCAGACGTGAAACCCATTAATTACCTGGAACCCATTATCCTGCAGCGCGGTCATTTTCCAGGACTGCAAACTACCTGGAGTGCCCAGAAGTAAAAGTTGTTCAGTGCTCAGAGTCATGGCCACCACTGAACAGTGACACAAGTTGAAATGCAAAGACTGTCCAAGTAAATATCTGAAGACAGACTTTTCAAAGGTTTTATGGACTGATGAAATGAGAGTCTATGAGACTATTGACGGACCAGATGGATGTGCACATGACGATCAGTAATGGGCACAGAGCTCCACTTCGACTCAGATGCCATCAAGGTGAAGGTGGGGTATTAGTATGAACTGGTATTATTAAAGATGAGCAAATTATTAGAAGACACTTTCTTTAAGCAAGTGGTACAGGAAAAAGTCTGCATCTTTCAAGACAATTATGATTTTATGCAGGACAATGCTACATCACAAGCATCAAAGTTCTCCACTGCGTGGCTAACCAGTAAAGCCCTTAAAGCTGAAAGACTAATGACATGGCCCCCTTCCTCAGCTGACCTAAACCCTATTGAGAACTTGTGGTCCCTTCTTAAATGGTCAATTTACGTTGAATGAAATCAATACACCTCTCTGAACAGTGTCTGGGAGGCTGTGGTTGCTGCTGCACAAAAAGTTGATCGTCAACAGATCACTGAAACTGACAGACACCATGAATGGAAGGCTTATGACTGTTATTGGAAAGAAGGGTGTCTATTTTGGCCAATGATTTGTTTTGAAATGTCAGAAATGTTTATTTGTTACTGCCCCAGTTATTGCCCCAGTTACCGCCCCAGTTATTGCCCCAGTTACCGCTCCTGGGTATATGAGCGAGGAGGAGGAGATGCCTGCCCTCATACCAGGTTTCCCGCTCCTGCTGGAGGATAGTCTCCTCATGAAAATTTTGGCGGGGCGCTGTATGGGGTGGAGTGGGGGTTTTACACCTCCAGCTGACTGCGCACTGCCAACTCCAGCAGTCAGCCCACCGCCACACCCTCTGGCAGCAGCGTGCCCACAGCTACCAGCAGCGTGCCCACAGCTACCAGCAGCCTGCCCACAGCTACCAGCAGCCTGCCCACAGCTACCAGCAGCCTGCCCACAGCTACCAGCAGCCTGCCCACAGCTACCAGCAGCCTGCACTGAGCCTCCGGCAGCAGTCTGTCCTCCGCCACAGTCTCACACGGCTGTCTGCGATGAGCCGCCGCTGATCTCCGGACCCTCGTCTCAGCCGCCGCTGATGTCCGGACCCCCTGCTCAGCCGCCGCTGACGTCCGGACCCCCTGCTCAGCCGCCGCTGATCTCCGGACCCCCTGCTCAGCCGCCGCTGATCTCCGGACCCTCTGCTCAGCCGCCTCTGACGTCCGGACCCCCGTCCGGACCCCCGTCGCTGACGTCCGGACCCCCGTCCGGACCCCCGTCGC
>JACXGM010022858.1:0-16493 GCA_016801145.1 Umbra pygmaea | reverse complement strand
CCCATACAGGGGATTTAAATGACGCGGGACGTCCAAGCTCCTCCGTTCCTCCGCTCGCCATGACCATGCTGTGAGCGGACTGAACATGCGCAAAACTTTTTTATTTCAGTAATCAATCCGCGGATCACGTGTGTCCCGAACCGAAGATATTGATCCGAACGGATCACGGATCAATGACGATCCGTTGCACCACTAGTGTCATCACATTTGTCTAAAGTCATGGAGGTTATTTAATTTTTTTTTAAATAGAAATATGTACAGTACATTCCATTACTTAATTACACACAGTTGACTGAAATGTTAGGAAACTGGCTGCATTTACACCCAATTATGATATTTTATTTATTTCACCTGTGAATTTTTTCCCCATTTTTCTCCCCTTTCAATTCCCGCTAATCCTGCCTTGTCTGCAGCTCTGCAACTCCTTGGACATATCTGCGGGATGTCAAAAGGTGCACACATGGTTCATTCAACCACATGTCAGCCAGCCACCAATTATTTTTGCACTGAAAATCCAACACGGAAGCCTTTATTCGGATCATGCATGAGATGATTACGTTCACCAACTATACTTCCACGATTGAACCCACAGGCGCTTGATCTGAACACAAGGATTCGCTGGCGAGCAACGTGGCAGTATTGATGATTTGAATTATTCACCCAAATCCTTGGTAGGCCTATGCCAATTTGTGCCGCCTCATGCAGGAGGCCCGGGGAATAGTCAGGCTCGAACCCATGACTATCATGACGTAGACTGTCTTGCAATGCAGCCCACTACACAACTACATATTATTTCACCTTTATTTAACCAGGTAGACCAATTCAGAACAACTTCTCATTTCCAATGTTGACCTGGTCAAGACCAAGCAAGAGGTTCAAGACAACATGAAGTTACACATGACTTTCCACACATTATGCAAATTATATTTTACATTATTCCTAAACAGTCAATGCAAATGACAGTCAGTATAATTTAAGTCACTAACTGTTAGGGTATAAGTCAAATTGCATTGAACTCAATTGAAAACAGTATTTTATTTTCTAAAAAACTAACTCAAAATGCACTGTTCTGTTTAGACAGCTAATCAAGAAATGAGGCTACTCACAGAACGATGAAATTAACTTGTTCTGTTTAAGCATGGTTGTATTTAAGAACGTTAGTTAATAGGCTGATGTGTTGCACATTCTGTTTTAGCTTGTTTAGAGTTTTTAATCAAGCTGCACCACGTCCAGTTTTTTTTTCAACACTTAGTACCGATTTGGTCTCTCCAATCCGAACGGGAATGGGTTTCCTTTTGGATCCGGTCTCTTTGTCCGTTTTTTTTTATGTATTAAAATGCATATTGGATTCGAGTAGGACAGATGTTTGGGAATTATCTGGTATTCATTGCTCAAACCTCTGTTAAATGCCCTTTTCACATTAGTGTCTTTTACAACGTCTTCCTCTTGGTTATGGATGCCTGGTCCTCACTTTACGGTTCTTATTAAATGTGCTTCACTCAAAGTGTTCACTAAAAACATGTTCAGACCTTTGTATAGGTGTGATTTGTCTGAGTTAATCCAACGCATACACATGCTTTGGCCTATAAAATCCCTTCTGTAAAGACAAAATCTCAGGGAAATGTTAAATCCATGCATTCGAGAAGATAGAAAAGTAAAGGGTGGTATTACAAACACTAATATGATAACCATTGTTGTCATATTAAAATGTACTTCAGCACTAAATTTGTTTAATATGCAGCACTTTAGTTGGATCACATAATCATAAAACAATGCTAACATTTCTAAGAGTTTACAGTCACTTTGGCAGGGCAATACATTTGAATCTGCCCAGCCCACCCCTGCTGCCAGCACCGCTTCTCCTGCCCCTACAGAGCTCAGCCCACCCCTGCTGCCAGCACCGCTTCTCCTGCCCCTACAGAGCTCAGCCCACCCCTGCTGCCAGCACCGCTTCTCCTGGCCCTACAGAGCTCAGCCCACCCCTGCTGCCAGCACCGCTTCTCCTGCCCCTATAGAGTTCTCCATCAGAGCACGTTGGAGCAACGTTGAGCAACCCCAGGGGTACTTAAGGTTTTCTTTGAACAGGCTGTAGTAAAGCACATGCTAAATATAGTCAAGCGGTAGTCAATTTAAGGTGCATGCCAAAGATGATTGATAGGTTCAGGCAGATGCTTTGCATCTTGCTCCCTGTCCAAAAGAGTGCGGTAACAAAGTAAAAACGGAAGGAGTAACTGTAGAAATTAGAACATAAATCTACCTGTGCCTCTGCCAAAGCCTCTAAAGTTCCTCTACACACAGGAGGTTATTAGACAGATTAGAAATGGATTTTACAGTCTTTGCGGTCAGAACCATTTCTCCTCCACATAATTTCCTACCTAAGGCTTCACAGGGCAAAAGATGTGCCACGACTGAAAGAATACATGCATGACAGAATATAAGGATGGGACCTATTAGGCCCATGTACCCAGTAAGCCCACTTCCATCTTTGGATTAAAATAAAAAAATAACAAAATACACTGTGTGAACAATTTTTTGACATGTCAGTATTTTGACCATATCATCATTATTATGCATGTTCCAAATCCAAGCTTTATAAACTGGAATACTTATTGGATTTAAGCATCAGGTGATGTGTATTTGTGTAATGAGGGAGGGTGTGGCCTAAGGAGATCAACACCCTATATCAAGGTGAAGGTATTAGGCCGCTTCTGTTCCTCAGGCAAAATGGGCAAAAAAATGTATTTAACTGACTAAGAAAAGTCAAGAATTGTAAAAAGTCTTGTAAAAGGATGCAGCAATCTTAAAATTGCTAAAGTATTGGGTGTTGAGAGAAAAGACACAAATTAATCCTCCAGTGCTGTCATATTCCAGAACTGCAACCTACCTGGAGTGCCCAGAAGTACAAGGTGTTCATTGCTCAGAGACATGGCCAATGTAAGGAAGGCTGAAACCCAACCACCGCTGAACAACACACATAAGTTGAAATGTCAAGACTGGGCCAATACATATTTGAAAACAGTTTTTTTAAAAGGTTTTATGGACTGATGAGATGAGATTGACTCTTGATGGACCAGAGGTATGGGCCCGTGGCTGGATCATTAATGGGCACAGAGCTCCAATTCGACTCAAATGCCAGCAATGTGGAGGTTATATTGAATAAAAGAACTGAAATTAAGCCCAGAACAATAGATGCCCACATAGGTTGAGCGTGAATACAAACATGAGTTAGAAAGCCCTTTTTACATCATCTAGCTACAAAAAAATGTATTCCAGCTGGCAGGGATTTTGACAGCTTCTCATTTATGTTGACGACTTCTCATGTTACTCTATGTTGACGGGGAAACAGGCTGAGTGAGGAGGATTTGACACTGGTAAACAAGGTAGTGACCAATCGTAAATCTGCCCATATAGCAGAGTTGGTTGCTCTACAGACAGCTTGCATATCAGTCAAAGGTCAGATGGTGAACATACACTGTATATGCATGTGGAGTGGTTCATTTTACATTTTATAATGGACCAATTCAAGTTTCCTGAATAGAGCAGGAAGTGCTATTGCAAATGGATGAGCTATATACTTATATAAGATGAGATGAGAATATACTTATATAAGGCCACATGTCTCTACGAACAGCTTTCTTTGGAGACGATACAGGCCTATATTAATGTACTGTATGTCTAAAACTGAAAATTATAGCATAGGGAACACATTTGCAGATAGTTTAGCTAGACAGGCTTTTGTAGAGTCTAGATAAGTAAAATACCATTAGGTTATGACAGCACTCAAGGAAGCAGAGGTAACAGGAGAGCCGTACATACCTGATCTCTGAAGGTTAGTTTACATTTAAAATAGTGCAACGGTAGCAGAGATGTAGCCATGGCTGGAACATGGAGCTAAAGTAAATAACGGCTAACTCAAGGAGGAGCGCCAGTGGAACACAGAATGCGATACCTCTTTCATTAGTTAGATTAGTGTTTGATTCATTTTTCTAATGCAATTGAACTGGATAGAGTCTGACAAAGCAATGTTTTACACAGTGACAACATTAGTTGCACCCACATCTGAGAGCCCACATTCTAGGTCATACATAACATGCATAGCTTTTTAGGTGCAGGGTTTGGGTGAAGTGTAATTTTGAACCGATGCTGAGAGAAATCGGATAGGGCACCTTCCCAGTTACAGCCTAGGTAGACTGTTTTGTAAATAGGAAATCTGAAGTTATTTCAACAGCAATGCTTTTTCTCCATGATAAATTATAGATATTATTTTCACTGTATTGATTCAGGCCAAGGTTCAGCTTATCAGGAAAACTGTCTGGAAAGCTCTGGCATGACTATTCCATTGAGCTTGGCATCCCCAGACAGGTGGGCATGTAGAATGAAGTAAGAAATATAACATGGTTTGCCTTAAAGTACTGCGCAGGGCCAGTTCTAGCTGGTGGCAAACACTGTTCGCCTGGCAACACTATATAATGCCGAAAACACAAACTCGTTTTAATTCATTGGTACTGGTCGTCACAGAGTGTCACGTTCTGACTTGTACAAAAGGTAACCGGGTTTGTAGGAAAATAAGAGAATTTGTTGAAGGCACAGGGTATACTGGCAATAACAGGAAAACAATCCCAAAGTTGGGAGATACAAACTGAAATAACACACATTTACAGGAAAATCTAAGTCAAAACAATCTCAGGAACCTCTCTTGAAAAACGCATGGAGAAAAACATACGTAAAGACGTAAAAACCAATGACCATAGTCTTACGTATAGTAGAGTTACAGAATACTTTAAAGCAGTAATCATAAACTCTTGGCAATAACAGGAAAACAGAAATAATCTTCAGGACTTGGTAGCAGGATAGAGGCAAGCGCTTAAAACAGCAGTAACATACAATGACCCAGCAAAGATACATAGGAACTGAGGGGATTTAAATAGGGCATGACATAGTAAACGAGACACAGCTGAAACTGATTAATGAGACATAGAATTAGGAATAATAGAGAGCTGGCATTTCTAGAAGAGAATGACTACTACACAAAACCACAAGAGGGAGACATAGTGAGCGTTGCACAGAGTTTATTTTTTATTTTATTTAACCTTTATTTAACCAGGTAAGTTGACTAAGAACAATTTCTTATTTACAGCAACGACCTGGGAGCAATTAGGGTAAAGTGTCTTGCCCAAGGACACAACAACATTTGGCTCAGTCGGGAATTGAACTGGCAACCTTCTGACTACAAGTCTGACTCCCTACCCACTGAGCCATCTGCGCCCCAAGTTGTTTCATGAATCTTAACAATCTTGTTAACAATGACCTCTCCATGTCACAAGATTCCATCTGTTAATCTTTGTAAAGATTTATTACACCTAATTTAACTGACAATCCTACACTGTTAATATTTGGACCCAAAGTTTTTTAACTAGATTATACAGAAAGAAGCTGACTGAGACAAAGTTCGGTGGATCACTTTGTGCAGAATATTCAAAAATTGAATGAAAAAAACTATAAAAAACAGACTCTAACACACATTCACAGTTAACAATAAAAAGGTAATGTAACTTAAATGTGCATACACGCACTAATACCTCTAATACATGTGGATCATTCCATGAGTGTCATGGTATTCAAACTAAGTTTTACTTAACTCAGAGTGAACTCGTAGTGGTTTTGAGACCAAATCTGATATATAGTATTTGGCCATAGATTTCTTTCATTTAAATAGCTCGGGTAGTTTCTGTAATACAGCCTTCTAAACAAACAACCAATATTTGGACATTCTAAAATTCAAGGGACCCAGCCAACTAAAATATTCTGTATAACAGGCAATGATGTGTGTGATATTTTGCTCTAGTAATAAAGTGCAGCGCTGCACGATATACTACAGCCAAATGTTTTTAATGCTGAAGCTGACCCATACATACTGTATATACTGTAGTACATCACCATAATCAAGCACTAAATGGTTGCTTGTACAATTTCCTTTCTATGCTGTGAAGACATACATGCACGGAATGGTTTGAGGAGCACAACAATGAGTTTAAGGTGTTGACTTGGCCGCCAAATTCCCTAGATCTCAGTCCAATGGAGGCGCGCTTTCACAGGCGTTTTTTGTACATACCACGGAATACATAATTAGGCACACTTTACGCTTCTCCTCCCATCTCTTTATTGGACATTCCCACTTTCCCCTTGATCCTCCCATCAATGCATATGCATGACACAGAGAAGCGCAGTTTGCCATTTTCAGTTCCCGCGACTGCGCATTAACCTCAGTGTGGCCTGTTGTATATACCTCGCCATGCTTTTATGCGCACGTTGCGTGGGCCACAAAAAGCGTTAAAACTCTTGCCCAGAGTGAGGCAGTTCACACCAGTAATACAATTCAGTGCTGCATGATAGACAGAATTTTGGGGGTTTTACACTAAAACTGAAGCATACATATACAGCACTTCACCATAGTACTGACATGAAGGTAGCTTCTACATTCTCCATTTGATGCATCTGAGACATGCACAATCTGTTTCTAAGAACTATACAAATGTTTTATCCTCAGCAGTGAGTGTTTTGAATGAAATATCGTTATGTAACCAAATTCCAGAACTCTACACCTAACCATCAGGTGTGCTAATATTAAGATCAACTAAAAGTTTGTTTTCTGGACTTGAATGTTATAACACAGGTTTGATCTTTAAGAGGAATTTGAAGAAATAGAAAATCGGAAAGAATCTATGAAAGGGCAGTATAAGGCAGCATATAGGACTACACAGGACAACTTTCAGCAACAGATATCAATATTACATAATGTGGACAACAAACAATCCAAAATCAAACACTGAGGACCTGCTTAAATGCTAGAAAATTAGACTCAACACAATCCATTACGATGGCTTGGTTCCTATCAATAATCTAATTTTGTTTGAATCAAGTTGTCCACTTCATGTTAAAATCTCCCAGGATGATCACTTAAAAGATCACATAAAAGTGGCCAAGTTGATTAACCTGAACATCAAGTAATGAACATTAATCATGTTAATACAAAATATGTTTCTCAACTTTACTCTAACTAACAATTCTAATTTAGATTCTTTGGGAACAGAGGTAGAATCGATCAAAAGAAACAGCAAGATGTTTTTTATGTAGATATTTGTCCAACCACCCTATTTGCTCTAGAAAATGAAGGGCACAGACAGTGAGCCAAGCCAAACCCCCACCCATGGGTGAAACCCACTCTCAGTAGTAAGGAGCCCAGACGTTACACAAATTCTGGCTCAAAGGTATCTAACAATATGTGAGCTGCCAATAAGGGTCCAGCACTTAGGCCTGCACAAGTTATTAAGTCCTGTGATTCCACTCAAAAAAATTTAGCAAATGTTTTTCCACTTTTACCCCTTGCCAGTTTAAGATTTTTTTTTTTCAAGATGAACTCAATGAAATGGTCATTCAAAAATATATGTTATTTAAAGGATTTCAGATGTCTTTCATAAAAAGGAATTGATTATAGTCTTTACAATCATTATGTTCCAAGGACTGATTTTATTATTACATTTCAGTAGGCCACACACTACTTGTAGGCCCATAAACACTGCAACTGTCTTCCCCTTTATTCATAATTATCTCTTGACTGTTTCATAGCTCCCTCCATGTTCTTTGAAAAGACAGACATTGAATTTTATAATTTAAAGTTTTTTTTAAATTATTTCTCATCCAGTAAATGTTTCCAGTTACAAAATATATACAGAAAGCCAAGGGACACCTCTGTAAATATTACACAGATAGGACAGTAAGAAAAGTGGCCAGCAGAGGGCAGTAAATCTTTACATGTGAGTGCACATTGGTATGAGCAAGTCACTGAATGTTCACACTCAAACTACATCCACCTTGTCAAAGGTCCTCAGTATTTTATAAATGCAATAAAAATATGTAATTTCTCAAAATTCACAGTGGAGGATGCCATTCCATGCATATGTACATTGATACCTTAAGCTGTAAGATTGCAAACATAATGTTGATGAAACCAGACTTCAATACACTGTTAAACGGAAAGACCCTACAAAAACTGTTTAGCACCCTTGATAAGACTTGCCCCGTCATCTGTCATCAAAACTATTTTTAGGTTTCAGTATTTAGATGTACTGTAGCTAATTAGCCTTTTCCCCTTAGAAACTCCATTCAAAGTTAATTGAAAATACCTTCCAAAGACAACACTCAGGCCTTACATTTCCACACAAGTGAATTATTTAACAAGACTAATTTTAACAGAAATCAATTATGGGACACCTAGATGTTTATCGTGAGCTTATGCCAGACATGCAGATTGTGTCACTCTTTTTTTGCTAGTCTGGGTGCCTCAGGGGTGGTACCTTTTGAGGGGGGTAGTGTAACATGTTCGTAGAGCTTGGGAGCCACACCATGGACATTCCTAACATTCTCACAATCTATTATTCCCACACCTGAGTCTTGTTTGCCATTTAACTCAACTGTATGACATTTTTTGTAGTTCTTAGTGCCCTTATTTAAGACCCCCTTAGTTATGCCAAGGTCTACTATTGTGCCTGTGAGCTTGTCTTGCAGCCAGTTAGCTGAGTATATGTTCATTGTTTTTGTTATCATTAACTCTTCAAGGTCTAAGGGGTTTTAAATCCGCCTCGCAAAAGGCTGACCTTTTGATCTCTGGAAAGGTCATACTTTTGCCTATATTAAGTGCCTTATATTTTGGATACAGAGATCTCTTAGCTACAACATATATAAATGAAATCCAACATTCTGAGACATTTATTTCATGTATTTGTAATTGTTACATCCCCCAGTCCTTTCATGTGTTCTGTGTGTGTGTTTGTTCTGCTTGGTCTGTCACTCCCGTACAGGTGGTGCTCATCAGGTCATCATCATCACTCATTGACTATTTATACACAGACACTAATTGCAATTTAAAATGCCACAGGTGTGGGAAATTAACCTTTAATTGCCATTTTAACCTGTGTGTGTCACCTTGTGTGTCTGTAACAAGGCTAAATGTTTAAGGGTATGTAAACTTTTGATCAGGGCCATTTGGGTGATTTCTGTTTTCATTATCGTTTGAAAAGGAGCTAAACAACTGTGTGATAATAAATGACTTCATACGATCACTATCCTTACATAACAGTCAGATTTTTTTGCATGGATAGCCATATTGTCAAAATCAATGCCAAAATTTCACAATTTCTGCCAGGGTAAGCAAACTTCTGAGCACAACTTTAACTTCATCTATAACTTTATGTTGTCTTGCACCATTGCACTTTATCTTCGCCAGTTGCAAATGACAATCTGCTCTCAATTGGCCGACCTGTGAAATAAAAATAAATAAATAGATACATAGGTTTTAATGTTTAGATGTCACAGCCCTGCTCTGTCTTTCATATTATTTTGTTGTCAGCAAGAGGCTGAATAGATTGATTAGGGTTTAATAGAGGTTAACAGAGGGTGAATAGAAGGTGAATATGGGTAATAGACTGGGATTATGGGTTATCAGATGGTGAACAGGCAGGACAATGTTTGTGCATCACTCAAGGCCACTCTGAACTTTCCAGGTTGGACCTGTTTAGGGATGAGTGTTGTGCAGAGGCCAACAGAGGCTGTCATAATAAGTTGCACTTCTGTGCATGGACTGAAATGTCACTGGGGGGTACTTCAGATTGACTGAATGTTTATGCTATATTAGGGCTGTATTGGAGTCCTGGAGTGAAGCATGTGTCTCCAACACCTTTAATTGGTAGAACTCCTGAGGGTGTTCATCCAATATTATTCCAGAGCCTGGTACACAGATGATGACAGAACCCTCTCGTGTGAGAAACTTTGTTAACAAGTCAAACAAGCATAATTATCTAAGATGGTCCATATGGTCCTATTGAGACCATCAGTCACAGAACAGAGTTTAGTTGTGCTAATATAATATGCACTTTTACAATAATTACAAAACCATAATACGAATAAAAAGAATAATAGGGCAGGTACAAAATGGTATAATACATTTTCTAGAATTGAATATTGTTTATTGCAAAGCCTAACTTCTGAAAAGGAAATGATGGACATAACTGGTTTCCAACATGATGATGTATTTTACTTAGCTGACAGTTTGGCGTAGATTTGAATGGATATGTTTGAGTCAGTTTAGATGATTATGGATGCGGGTAACGTGTGTGTGTGTGCACCACTAACACCTTTAATTGGTGGAATGCCTGAGGGTGTTTGTTCATATTATCCCACAGAGATGATGACAAAACACTGATGTTAGAAACTTCTTCAACAAGTCAAATTAACACCATTAAAGAGCTGTTTACTTAACCATTAGTGACAATAATGAGTCACAGAAGAGTTTTGCTGATGTAATATTATATCTTTTAAAAGAATAATGAATGCAAGTTGAAATAATTACATAAACCTTTTGCGTTTCCTTTGTCACAGAAGTCTGAATTGTACACATTTTTTCAACGCAAATATATTTTATGGCCTATTTAATTTCCCCTTAGTCTCCCTCACAGAGAAAGATCATGGTCAGGTTCAGCCATTATTAAGATCAGAACAGAATAATTTTTAATCATCTCTTTTGTGAAGTTCCATCATGTTACATCTTTTATAGGGATGGGCAATACCAATACTAATACAGCTATCTTTAAAAGTCACATTATGAACATGAAAAGGGAGTATTTGTATGTGTTCGCTGACGGCTACTGTTCCCTTGTTCTCTTCATGTATCCGTGTTTGTTTCCGGTATGAAGTTTCTCACTTCCCACTATCTGCTACAAATTCTGTTTCTTTACAAATATATATGACTATCATTATGTAACAGCCCTTTGCCTGTCGGGTGGCTGAGGGACTGGTTTCAGGGACGCCTCCCTCTGGACATTTTGGACATTATATCCCATCTTCTCATTCAAGACTCCCTCTATCCATCTCCATGCGCACACAGCTGTACATCATATGATCGTTATCAGTCAAACGGTTTTCTATTCATTGCTTGCTACCCGTATATGTTCTCTGTTGTTTACATGCATTGTGTGCTTCATTTTTATACCTATAAGTCTGTCGTGCTGTCACGTGTGCTTTATATTGCTATAGTTCTGCCGTGTTAGGGGTTTATATTGTTTGTTGTTTTGGGCATCACTGTCGGCCCAATATTATTGTGCCTGTTTGCTGGTTGTTGGTGAAAATTAAAATATCAGCTAAATTACACACTCCTGCTTCGATCTTCTCACTCCACCAGACAAAACTGTTACTCATTACTTAAAGATACCCCCTAGTATGATTTTTTTTCATGTCAGTATCTTAGCCTTTTTACAGCGAAAATTATTGGTTACCTTCGCTATCAATTCAAGCCGCCCTAGTACAACAATAAAACAATATTAATATAATACAGCAGTGCAACACTAGAGCAGCCCTTAACCTGTTATGTTCTACTTGAAGGAACAGCGTTCACATATTTCTATCTTCAGGCTTAGGTTTAGTGTACATTTTACAAATGTGCAGTCTTAGAATACCCTGGAAATCCAGAGTTCTCGCGAGAGCACAATTTGAATTTGCTCAGCAAGTTACTCTGGCACCGAGTAATTCCGCTCATTAACTATGCCCTTGTATCCGAGCTGCACCAATCACATCGGTGTATCTGATATAGGCGTGCCAGAGGCTTGTTAAACAGATGACGACACGACAGCGCTGCAACCTCGAAGTCATTAGTAAACATTGTAAGATCACTATGGATTAACACCAGTTGTTTAAAATGACTTGGGCCACTACAATGAACGAGTTAGACTTGGCTTTTTGTCTAAAAGAGGAACAAAAGACCGGGCTCTTATCGTTCCTTTTTTATAAAAGGACGTTTTTGCTGTTTTGCGACCTGATGCGGCAAGAGTTTTATCTACCAGTTAGCTCCGCCATAGGGTTAGTGAAAACGACCTGATTGGTCGTAGTGTTATCCAATTGCGTACAGTGAGATTTTCAAATGCATGTTGGGTGCCGCCCCTCGAGTTGAGTCATTTACATTACTCGAACCCAGACCCTTAATCGTTCAGGATTTGGGTCTGGATTTTTCCAGGCTAGTCTTAGAATTGGGTTCACTTTTTATATTTATTTTCAGATTCATTTTTACAGAGAAAATCGATTTAAACCTAGGTCTTTTAAAATCGCAACCTGTGTCACAATATTAAAAAAAAACATTAAATAACAACACTAAATGTCCCACACTAAATTTAAACACCAGCTGCCAGAGCTGCTTGCTGACAATTGTACATGTAACTAGCCCATCTGCATATTGATATTCATTTAATCACACCCCAGTATCACACCCCTGTATCACACCCCAGTATCACACCCACAGTATCACACTCCTGCCCCATTGGTGTATTTGCACATCATAATTTGCACATTTGTCCCTCCAATGTTTACTGCTACATTGTTACTATTCCTCCACTATACCCTATTTATTATCTTACCTCCATAATTATATAATATTATATATATATATATATTATATATATTAAATATTTATTATCTTACCTCCATAATTATATAATATTATATATATATATATTATATATATATTAAATATTTATTATCTTACCTCCATAATTATATAATATTATATATATATATATTATATATATTAAATATTTATTATCTTACCTCCATAATTATATAATATTATATATATATATATATATTATATATATTAAATATTTATTATCTTACCTCCATAACCAAACCACTTTGCACACACTGAATATAAGTTTTTCTATTGTATCTTTGTTTTTGATTATTCTCTTTTTTGCTAAAAATGCAAGAGGCTGTGGAGGTGGAGGACTTTTACCTTTATATTAACAGGCAGGTTGACTGAGAACACTTTCTCATTTGCAGCAACGGCCCGGGGTATGAGGGCCAGATTGGAAATTAGTCCAGGACACCGGGGTTAACACCCCTAGTCTTATGAAAAACAGAGGTGGACATTTACTTGAGTTAAAGTACTTCTCTGAGTAACTCTGAGTTCACAAGTTTCAGGAAGTCCCTACTTAAGCCCAAATTGATCAGGTAAAGGGAGTTCATATCTTAACACTAACCTATAAAAAAATTAGAAAGAGTAAATAAATATCAATCGTGGTCACCAAAATATATATATATATTTTTTTTACCTGAATAATTTGATCTTAAGTAGTGACTTCCCAAGTAGGGACCAGGCAAATGGGGCTAAACGGCACCTAATGGTTTGAGCCCCCTGAGACAGTCTACTGTGAATCCAAAATGTAGATTGAAAGGTCGATAATACTTGAATATGCAGACCCTTTAGCCCATCAAGTCCCCCAGTGACTGCACTTTTTACACCTCAACCCATTCAGGGCCCTTCTACAACTCATATCAGGGACCCTTGGCTACACCTTAACTTTTACTTGGACTCGTTCACAAACCGTACTAAGGCGCCTCCTCTACAAACTATAACATGGATCCCTCCACAACCTATACATGGGTCACTTGGCCCCACCACAGGAAAGACCAGGGCTTCTAACTAACAGAATATGCTGGATAATAGATCTATTTCATATTATTTATTTAATTCATAGAGCTCTTGTAAAAAACTAAGAGAAGACTGCAAAGGTTTTTTACATCAACCCCATTGAAATCCTCTGGAATCTGGTCAGGAGGAAGATGGATGGTCACAAGCCATCAAACAAAGCCGAGATGCATGAATACTTGTGCCAGGAGTGGCATAAAGTCACACAACATCAAATTGAAAGACTGGTGGAGAGCATGCCAAGATGCATGAAAGACAATTATTAAACTATTATTTCACCAAATATTGAATTCTGAACTCTTCCTAAGTTAACACATTAGTACTGTGATGTTTAAACACTGCATCTTTTTTATTTTTACCTTTTGTCATTTTCGGCAATAAATGCCCTCAAATGTAAAGGTTTTATTTTGATTTTGGGAGAAATTATGATTTTGTAGTGATCTCTACATTTTTTACATGATTCAGCGATTGTGCTGTAAATTCTGTGTGAGTTATCTAAATGTGTTTTTTAATGTAATATGATGGAGTGTAAATAGCTCATAGGAGTTTTAGTTTTTAAAAAGTGTTCACCAGGCAGATCTGCCTTGGAGGCAGAAATTATTTGATTGGTTGATTCAAAACAGGGCGGACCTCACATTATGTTTACTTTTGATTGATATTTACGATTTATCTATATATGTATATACACTCACCTATAGGATTAATAGGAACACCCATCCAATTTCTCCTTAATGCAATGATCTACTCAACCAATCACATGGCTGTTGCTTCAATGCATTTAGGGGTGTGGTCCTGGTCAAGACAATCTCCTGAACTCCAAACTGAATAGCAGAATAGGAAAGAAAGGTGATTTAAGCAATTTTGAGCGTGGCATGGTTGTTGGTGCCAGATGGGCCGGTCTGAGTATTTCACAGTCTGCTCAGTTACTGGGATTTTCACGCACAACCATTTCTAGGGTTTACAAAGAATGGTTTGAAAAGGGAAAAACATCCAGTATGCAGCAGTCCTGTGGGCGAAAATGCCTTGTTGATGCTAGAGGTCAGTGGAGAATGGGCCGACTGCTTCAAACTGATAGAAGGGCAACTTTGACTGAAATAACCACTCGTTACAACCGAGGTATGCAGCAAAGCATTCGTAAGCCACAACACGCACAACCTTGAGGCGGATGGGTTACAACAGCAGAAGACCCCACCGGGTACCACTCATCTAGACTACAATTTGCAAGAGCACACCAAAATTGGACAGGTGAAGACTGGAAAAATGTTGCCTGGTCTGATGAGTCTCAATTTCTGTTGAGACATTCAGATGGTAGAGTCAGAATTTGGCAAAAACGGAATGAGAACATGGATCCATCATGCCTTGTTACCACTGTGCAGGCTGGTGGTGGTGGTGTAATGGTTTGGGGGATGTTTTCTTGGCACACTTTAGAACCCTAAGTGCCAATTGGGCATCGTTTAAATGCCACGGCCTACCTGAGCATTGTTTTTTTACTTGCAGTAGGATAATGCACCATGTCACAAAGCTCAAATAATTTCAAATTGTTTCCTTGAACATGAAAATGAGTTCACTGTACTAAAATGGCCCCACAGTCACCAGATCTCAACCCAATACAGCATCTTTGGGATGTGGTGGAACGGGAGCTTTGTGCCCTGGATGTGCATCCTACAAATCTCCATCAACTGCAAGATGCTATCCTATCAATATGGGCCAACATTTCTAAAGAATGCTTTCAGCACCTTGTTGAATCAATGCCACGTAGAATTAAGGCAGTTCTGAAGGTGAAAGGGGGTAAAACACAGTATTAGTATGGTGTTCCTAATAATCTTTATATATGTATATATACATATATATATATCAGCCGCAGTCGGTGGATCTTAATTGGGGAGGACGGGCTCGTACTTACGCTTGGGACCGGAGTAAATGGAATGGTGCGCAACGCACAGAACCCAGTGTTGTTTTGTTTTGCAAACTGAGTTTTGTGCGTTGCGCACCATTCCATTCACTCCGGTCCTGAGCGTAATACGAGCCCGTCCTCCCCAATTAAGATCCACCGACCGCGGCTGATATATATATATATGGTTATGATTAAGGTTAGGTATAAGGTTAGATATGATTAAAGACTGAGAAAACTACGCTCATGTGTACATTTCCGATGTCATGTGAGGTCCACCCTCAGTTTTGAATCAACCAATCAAATGATTTCTGCCTCCAAGGCAGATGTGCCTGGAGAAAACTTTTCAATAACTAAAACTCCTATGAGTGTTAAAATAGGCCTGTGTCATAACAAGCAATTGGGGTGGTGGGGGGGACTCAAAAGACAGTGGTGCCCAGGGCCTCATACTATGTAGATCCGTCCTTGCATGGGGGTTCAGATTCTCTGTGGCAAAGTCTGGTTTATGGTCTATTCTTGGAGAAGGGTGACACGTGTTTCAATTGCAAATATATGGACAGGATATTAGTAAAGTGGCAGAATTTTAATGTTTATGGCTGTGGTTTGATGATGGCTCACATGGAGCGTGCATGTGGGGAGAGTTGAAGCGAGGTGTAGGAAGGTGTTAAACCTTTTGAGAGCGGTGACAGGGTGTGACTGTAAGTACCAAGTGCTGCTTAGGTCATCAGTGGATTATGGGTGTTTTGGTTATGGCTCGGCTGCTGACTGTGTTACAGCGTCTTCACAAGGCACAGACCTGAGCCCTATATTACAAACTAGGATTTGGGGTTAGCGAGCTAACTTCAGGTTTAACCCTGGGTTTTCAGTGTAAAGGTAAAGGTACTTTATTTGTCACATACACATACATGTAGCGAAATTCATTCTCTGCATTTAACCCATCCCTCAAGGGAGCAGTGGGCAGCCATTTACAGCGCCCGGGGACCAACTCCAGATCTGAGCCAGTGCCTTCGTCAGGGGCACTGACTGGAGAACCTAACCTGCATGTTTTTTGATGATGGTGGGGGAAACCGGAGC